>JAWNOE010000036.1:0-153237 GCA_035046095.1 Drosophila pseudotakahashii
ATGCAGTTTTATTGTGCTTATTAATACCTATCGAAATGTAGAAGAAATTTTTCAAATCGGACCATTCGTTAAAAAGTTATGCCAGATTAAAAATTTTCTATCTCCATCTCTCTCCCACAGCCCACAAACTGTGGCGCCTACAGTTTGGATGCTATTATGAAAAGAGAAAAGAAGAGATTAGAGGAAATTGCGATGATTTTCATTTGTCAATACCGAACTTTATGCCAAAAACTATGTAAATCAAACTATTTGGTGAAAAGTTAGCCAAATTGGAGGTCAGAGTCAAATAATTGCGTATGTGTGTATGTATGTAAGCATGTACATACATATGTACACAGTTGCAATTGCCCGGCAAATATAACTCCTTTCAAACAAAGCTATTCGCTATACCCGTTACTCGTGTTGTGCAAACATTTAGACTTCAATATACATATAAGAAGAATGTACATATGTGTTTAGCCAATATGTTTAATATTTCTAGTCCATTTATTGCACTCAAAAACATAAACAGTGCTTAACACAGCTGCTGGTGCTGGACAAAAGCTGCCTGCGCTGGGACAGCGCTGGCTGGTGCTGGAAAGCTGCCAGCTCTAAGAGATCGCCGAATTCAAATTGATAATTTAAACTTTTTGTCCTTTTTTCCTTTCGTCATTCTAATTAACATTTTGTTAATGCAAAATCTAAATCATTTGAAATGGGGCGCGCATTTTGTCTCTTTTTGCTTATATTTGTTTCTCACAAGTGCATGCACTTGCGCTAGAGAGAGACGGAAGATGTGATAGACGGAGTGTAAAAAGTGCTGGAATCCGTGCAAGTAAATTGGCGGTTAAGAACTTTGCAGCGCTGCAAACTATTCTGCTCTCTCTTCAGTCTACGACTAACCATCGTATGTGAACACCCGTCTGTCGATTGCGATTTTTGCCAGTTTTGCCTATCTTAAAGCCGTTACCTTAACGTAAACTATCCCGAATTCATTTTTACTTGCAAGCAAATTAACGTAAACTCATTAAACTCATTTCTCTTTGCTTAAAAATAACGTAAATTTTGTCAACAAATTCTTACGCGGTCGCGAGTTGTTGCTGCCTCTGCCGATTTGCTGCCGACGTCGCTGCCGTTGTTTGCTGCTGGGCTGGTTGCTGCGCTCGCTGCTAAGTACCAATTTTAACTTCGATTTTGTTAATAATAATATAAGATTAGGTCTTTTTCAAGACTTACTCTTAAATTATTATTTATTATTATTATTTGCAAATTTTTAACGTAATTAATTTTCTATCGCTCTGCCCCTTTACCCGTATACAAGTATAGGAATTCAGCCTTTTTAAAGGCTTATTCGTATACTTTTATACATTTACGTATTTAGCTTAGTACCTAATAGTGCTATAAGTCTAAGTCTTTTTAAAGACTTACACTTATAATTCTATTAATTTATATTAATTATTTTATATTATAAATTTCTATTATATAAATATAAGAATTTAGCTTTTTTAAAGCCGTATTCTTATATTTTATCAATATACGTAATCAGCGTATATAGTCGTAAATAAATTTAAGATTTTCAAAATGCCTCGTTTGAGAAGACCCACTGCCTCTCAGCGGGCTAGAAACCAATTGATTAGAAATAGGGCCAATAGAGAAAATCTAGAGTATGCAGAGATGGAGAGGGTAGAAAATTCTGAATCTCAAGTTAGACAAGTACGAGATACCGAGCAAGTTGTTAATACGGCAGACCATCGGTTAAGGCGCTTGGATCATGATTTCCGTGCGGGTGAACAAGCAGCCGATACTCGGCGTCGCGCTGTTAGGCGAGAAAATAGGCAAGTCCGAACTGCAGAGCAGGTCCAAAATACTGCTGACCATTCGGAAAGGCGCTTGGATCCTGATTTCCGTGCGGGCGAGCAAGCAGCCGATACTCGGCGTCGCGCTGTTAGGCGAGAAAATAGGCAAGTCCGAACTGCAGAGCAGGTCCAAAATACTGCTGACCATTCGGAAAGGCGCTTGGATCCTGATTTCCGTGCGGGCGAGCAAGCAGCCGATACTCGGCGTCGCGCTGTTAGGCGACAAAATAGGCAAATCCGAACTACAGAGCAGGTCCAAAATACTGCTGACCATTCGGAAAGGCGCTTAAATCCTGATTTCCGTGCGGATGAACAAGCAGCCGATACTCGGCGGCGTTCTCTTAGGCGGTTGGATGCTACGTATCGTGCGGGTGAGCAAAAAGCAAATACCCTGCAACGAGCGCAGGCAAGATCAACTCAGGATCGCTTATTGGAAAGAGCGCTGGATAGGGTTAGGAGAGCTACGGCTAGGAGTTTAAGGGATCGTAGGGCCGTCGAGCAGGCGAGAAATACACTGGCTCGACGAAGTGCTCGTATAGCTGCTCGACAAGCAACTATCGATGCCATTAGAAATATTAGTCAGAGAGTTAGTCAGTATAGAAGCCTCAGTGGCAATAGGGATGCAGAAAACCTTCGGAATGCAAACCGAAGTCAGGAGATTCGACTTAGTTTATCCCAGGAAAATAGGACTCCTAGAAGCATACCTATTGGAATAGAAGCTCACATAGCCAAGTTCAATAGGATAGTAAAGCTTGGCCCCGATCAGATTTGCGTTTGTTGCAAGGGATTGTGGTTCCCCAAGCAAATACGTAAACTTTCTAGAGTCTATTTGGAAGAGCATTGCGAGTTTAGGGAAGAGATTTACCAGAATGCAAGCCAGCTTGCTTTCACTGGGGAATCTTTCAGTTTCTGTGGAACTTGCCACAGCAATATAAAAGCCGGAAGAAAGCCCAAAGGTGCCATTTCCAACGGCCTAGACTTCCCAGAAATTCCTCATTCCTTAAGGGGGCTTACTCCCTTGGAGGAGCGACTGATTTCACCTCGCCTTCCATTTATGATAATTAAGTCGATAGGTCATGAGCGTCAGAGTGCAATCAAAGGAGCTGTTGTAAATGTCCCCATTCCAGTTAGCAACATCGTGACGTCCCCTCCACGAGCTTTCCACGACGCAGAGGTTGTGCAGCTCCACCTCAAGCGAAGAATGGAGTACGGACATGATTTCATGGCAGAGACCATTAGGCCTTCCAAAATTGCTGACGCCATCAGGTACTTAGTTAGTACAGAGCTTTACAGAAAGCACAATGTGTCAGTGAACGAGCAGTGGATCTCTGATTTCACATCCGAAACTGTTCCATTCGTAGCTTCTCAAGCAGACTTAGCCTTTGTAGAGGAACAACTAGCCATCCAGCAGGAGGATGTAAACTTGGAGGCGGGAAATTCCGATGAGAATGCAGAAGCCGAAGAGCTAAATCCTGGAGGACAAGAAACTCTGCTTGAGAATAACCAGGCACACAATGCAGGAATTCCGAGAATCACAATGGCTCCAGGTGAGGGCCAAAAGCCGCTCGATGTGATCCTCGATGTTGACTCTGAAGAATTGGCGTTCCCAAGCATTTATGCTGGCGTCAAGAGACCATCTTCGGAAAGTTATACAACCATAGTTAGATCAGAACTTAGGAACGTAGATAGAAGAGGTTGTAGAACTGACAAGTTGTTCTTTAATTATAAGAAGTTGGAATTGTTGAAAATTCGAAACAATATTTCAACTTGTCTACGTAAGCGGAGCGCTTCTAGCGCCATAACAGCCGCGAACGTACTCGATGAAGCTTTCATGGGAAACTTAATCTCCCATGATGACGGATATCGAATTCTGAAGGACATTCGCACGTCTCCTGCTCACTGGGAAGACGAGAAGAAGAAAGTCATGGCTATGATTCGCCAATTTGGTTTGCCAACTTTCTTCATAACTCTGTCGGCTGCAGAAACTAGGTGGCCAGAGCTGCTAGTACTGCTCAAGCGCAATGTAGATAGGGTTGACATTAGTGAGGAGGAAGCTTTAAACTTACAGTTTAGGGAAAAGGCGCGGCTGATCAGAACTGACCCAGTGACGTGTGCTAGATATTTCGATTATAGGTATAGGGAAGTTCTAAAGCTCATGAAGAAGCCGGGGGGAGTCTTTGAAAGTAACTTTGTTACTACCTATTATTGGCGAGTTGAGTTTCAACAGAGAGGTTCCCCTCACATTCACGGCATGTTTTGGCTAAAAGACGCCCCGGAAGTGGACTTCAACAGTGAAGAATCTATTGCTAGTGTAGTAGCCTTCATTGATCAGTTTGTAACTGTGGATGTTACAAACACAGATTTGGCTCCGTATATTGAATACCAAAAGCATAAGCACAAGCATTCGTGCCTTAAAAAAGTGCGCGGACAATCCGTTTGTCGATTCGGTATTCCATACCCCCCAATGCCCCGAACGGAAATATTGAAGCCACTTCCCGAAGAAACTCAAAATTTGTCTTTTCATCACGAAAACTATAAGAAAATTCGCAGTCTTTTACTTCGCGATCAATCCGAGGATTTGATTAGCCATCTTAGCATTTTCGAAAATTTTCTTTCTCACGATGAGGTGAGCCTCACTTACGAGGACTATATATATGCTATTAGGTCTAGTTTGAAAAAAACACAGATTTTTCTGAAGAGAACATTTGCAGAAATTCAAGTTAACGCTTATAATAAACACATTATTTCAATGCAAAGGGCAAATATGGATATCCAGTTAATTTTGGACCCTTTTGCGTGCTGTAGCTACATTATTAATTACATTAACAAATCCCAAAGGGGTATTTCGAAGTTAATGCGCGAAGCAGCTAATGACATTCGAAGAGGCAATTCAAGCATTCGTCAAAAGCTACAGTATCTCGGTCACAAGTTTATTTCGGGCACTGAGATCTCTGCTCAGGAGGCCGTATACTGTTGTATGGGATTGGCGTTGTCAGAAACAAGCAATAAATGCGTGTTCATAAACACCTTCCCTTCAGAACAACGAGTTCGTATGCTTAGACCAACAAGCGTCCTGCAAAATATGCCTCAGGATTCCACTGACATCTTTCAGAAAGGTTTGCTGGACAGATACGAACGAAGACCAGATTCCCATGACGGCCTGTGTTTAGCCGATTTTGCTGCAAATTACGAGTATTCTAAAACCCGTGGAAGAGCTCGCCAAGGGGAAAATAGTAACAATGAGGCTGAAGAAGAAAATGAAATCTTAGGAGCAGTTTATTTCGCACTTCGCGATGGTAGTGGATTTATTAGGGAAAGAAACCAGCCGAGTATCATTAGATATAGCCCCTTTAATATTAATTCTGATAGGTCCAACTATTTTAGAGCATTAGTTATGCTATACTCTCCATGGAGAGATGAACAGGTAGAGTTATTTCAGAGAAATTGTGAGGAGTTTTATCATGAGCACGAGGAGGCTATTAAAGCCAACTTCGACAGGTATAATGCCATAGACAGTTTAGAAGACGCGCTCAGAAGGGCCATGGAGGCTGAGGAAAGTAGCGAGGAAAATGTAGATGAGGAGGCCGCAGTTAATGAGGAGTTTAGGGCCTTAGCTTTTCCAGAAATATCTTCTCAAATCAATGTTTTAAACTTAGACAACCGTGTTCAAGAAGTAGATCCGGATAGCAATATCCGCATAATAAAGCTCCCGCCAATTATTTCCCCTGAAAATTTAGCCACCTTAGTTAGATCTCTTAATTTAAAGCAAAGAACTTTTCTTACGCATGTCTTGCACAATGCAAGGAGAAATGCTATTTTCCATGAGTTCGTAGGAGGCGGAGCAGGTGTCGGCAAGAGAAGACTTATATCCACGCTATTTCAGTCCCTTTCCAAGGAGTACAATGGTAGAGTAGGATGCGACCCAACTTCTGTTAAAATACTGCTGTGTGCTCCCACAGGCAAAGCTGCTTTTGGAATCGGAGGCTCCACTCTCCCTTCCATGTTCTCTCTCCCTGTAAATCAGGCTGGGTCTGCATTTAGGAGTTTAAGCCCTGATCTGTTAAATACCTTGCGTTCAAGATTTATTGATCTTAAAGTTCTTATAATAGACGAAATTTCTATGGTCGGCGCAACCATGTTTTCCCAACTGGACTCTCGCCTTAAGCAAATTTTCTCCAACGTTGATACTCCCTTCGGAGGCATTTCGGTCATCGTGTTCGGCGATCTTAGGCAATTGCGGCCAGTTTGTGATCGTTGGATTTTCCAGCCGCCGTCGCATGATCCATACAGCGCTATATTTGGATCCCACCTCTGGAGTCCTTTTAGGTTTTTTGAACTCACAGAGATAATGCGACAGCGAGATGACCAGCCGTTTGCAATAGCACTCAACAATATGGCGTCCGGCCAAATGTCGTCTGAAGATATTAACCTACTTAGCAACCGTATTTCCGTAGAAAGTCAGATTCCAAATGACGCCATCCACCTTTTTTCAAGCAATCAGGACACAGACCGATACAACAGGGAGAAGCTAAACTCGATTCCCACTGATCAG
Source organism: Drosophila pseudotakahashii (assembly GCA_035046095.1). Classification (NCBI taxonomy): domain Eukaryota; kingdom Metazoa; phylum Arthropoda; class Insecta; order Diptera; family Drosophilidae; genus Drosophila; species Drosophila pseudotakahashii. The sequence continues at coordinate 6,388 of JAWNOE010000036.1, forward strand.
TTCATCTCAGAAGCCATAGACTCTGTGAAATCTGCACATATTAGCGTAGAGCAGGGGAACAGATGTCTGGAACAAGCTAGGGCATTAAAAACATCTGAGACACAAGGTTTGTGTACCTCCCTCATTTTAAAAACCACTGCTAAATACATGATGACGGTCAATGTAGATACATCAGATGGTCTCGTAAACGGAGCCACTGGTGTCCTTAGGGAGATAGGCTTCAACACGTCCAACTCACCGAACATTCTTTGGATACAATTTTTAGATGACAGTATAGGAGTAGCTGCACGATCAAAGTGCAGTCATCGCCAAGAGGCTTCATGGACCCCAGTAGTTAAGATCATAAAAAGCTTTCAGATTAATTCTAACCAGGCCACAACCATTGACCGAAAGCAGTTTCCAGTGGTACCTGCAGAAGCAATAACTATTCACAAAAGTCAAGGCGCTACGTACAGCAAAGTGGTGGTTCACACTAGTCCTAGCATGCAGAGAGCTGCGCTGTACGTAGCCTGTAGCAGAGCCACAAGTGCAGCAGGTCTCTATATTATTGGACCTTTCGTCCCCCCAAGATCCGCCCAGGGATCGGCTTCCGAGGAAGAGCTCAGAGAACTGCGTTCCGCTAAGTTACTAAGTACCCATTTCGATTGTTTACTCAATAGTCCGAGCCTTCATGTCTTTTTCCATAATACGGAAAGCTTGCACTGCCACATTAGCGATGTGTGTTCCGATCAGCTAATGCTTAAGTCTTCCATTCTGTGCTTTGTTGAGGCTTCCACATACTCAAATGAAGCATACGACATTCCTGGCTTCGCCACAGCAGTGCGACTAGATTGCCAGTCAGTATCTAGCGGAGCTCGACCAAAAAGAGGCATTCTCGTATTCGTTCGAAACGAACTCTTTGGGAATGTTAGTCTTTGCTCAAGTGGTCGCTTTCTGGCTAATTCCACAAATTTAGCCTCTCCAGTGTTCGAGTTTGCAATCTTTAGGTACCGGTCTTTAGGGATTGTAGTTATTTATAAAAGTCCGACCTATCCGTTGTTAAAGTTTGAAACAGAGTTTAAGGAGTTATTTCAGCGGCACACATTTTTAAATAGTAATAGTTTAGTGTTAGGAGATTTCAATTTATGCCTTCACTCCATCTCTGGCTGCTGTAGGAGAGTTTTCGATTTTCTAGCAGATGTAAAAGGGTTTAGTTCGTTGCTAGATTTGGACTCGTCGACAACCAATTGCAATACGCATATTGATTGGGCGTTTTCAAATATTTTCGATAATAGGGCCACTGCGCGCACATTTGAGACTACATATAGCTACCACAGTGGTATATTAGTTAGCGTTAGGGAGGCTGAATAGGTAGGGAAAATTGTAAATATTATATTTATATTATGTATATATTAAAACTTACAAAAAAGTTGCATGCAAATTTTTTTATAGTATGTATATATTTAAATAAAACTAAATTTTAAATATATATATTTAAATTAAACTAAATTAAAAAAAAAAAAAAAACACAAAAACCCCAAAAAAATTAAATAGTTGCATGCAAAATTTTGTTTATAGTTATTTATGTATATATTTAAATTAAACTAAATTAAAAAACAAAAAAAAACACAAAAAACCCAAAAAAATTAAATAGTTGCATGCAAAATTCTTTTTATAGTATGTATATTTAAATTAAACTAATTAAAAAAGAAAAAAAAAACACAAAAACCCCAAAAAAAATTAAATAGTTGCATGCCAAAATTTTTTTTAAGTATGTATGTATATATTTAGATTAAACTAAATTTTTTTTGTAAAAAAAACACAAAAACCCCAAAAAAATTAAATAGTTGCATGTAAAATTTAGTATAAGTATGTATATATTAAAATTAAATTAAATAAGTATGCCTTCCGAATGTTACGGATAAACAAAATTTTGGGGAACATGGAGATTCCAAACTTAAATAAAGTTTGGCAACTCAAGTCGACTCGTAGGTCCCCAAATTTTATTTTGGTTTGAAAGACCCCGTTGCAAATCAACGGCCTCCACGTGGTGTTCCCTGGGTACCGATTTGAACATAAAAATCGGGAGCTAATTCGAGCGGCGAAAAACATACAGGAAGGCATATTTATATTAAGCTTTTTAGCTGAGTAACGGGTATCTAATAGTCGAGGCACTCGACTATAGCGTTCTCTCTTGTTATAATTTATAATTTGCAATTTGTATACTCATTTCAGCTATAATTACAGGTCCAATTTAAAACTTAAAGTGCATGTACATAATAAACATATACATCACCCACCCATGTGCTCAATTAAAGGAAATTGAAATAAGATGACAAACAAGAACGAAAAACAACAACAACACAAGGGGGACGTTCCGAGTGCCAAAGCAAAATTTTTGTATTTTCTAGAAAAATATTTGTCTATATTTAAAAAAACAGTATTTCTATTTCTTAGAAAACCTTTATTTCTAAATTGTAAGACATCACTTTTTTACTTTCTAGTAAAAAATTTCTAAATTGCAGATTTTTTTTTCTTATTTTTTAGAAAAAAACGCCATTGTTATTAAGAACCTATTTTCTTTAATATAGACAAAATCGCCAGTAAAGCAAATTCATAGGCGATTTTCTAAAACCAAGGGCGATTTAAGTCGTTTTTTTTTGAGTGTAGGCACAATATTTTTCTTAGTAGTTGCTTGGTTGTTACTCATTTGCTCCTCAGTTTCAATTATCAATGTGTTATGGGATCGCTTTATGTGCTTTGACATATTAGTTCCATGATTGCCCTATAAAATGCATACGAATTACATATGTAATCAAGTTGTTTATTATACCCGTTGCTCGTAGAGTAAAAGGGTATATTGTATTCGTGCAAAAGTATGTAACAGGTAGAAGGAAGCGTTTCCGACCCTATAAAGTATATATATTCTTGATCAGGGTCACTAGCCGAGTCGATCTAGCCATGTCCGTCCGTATGAACGCTGAGATCTCAGAAACTACAAAAGCTAGAGAATTGGAATTACCCACACATATTCTTTGGCTTCCTACGCAGCGCAAGTTTGTTTCAGCCGGAGGCCACGCCCTCTAACGCCCACAATCGCTTAACGCCCACAATAAACGAGCTTAAAAAGTGTCTGCCACCTTTAAAGATTTTGGAAAAGTAAAAATGCAGTTTTTGTGGCAAATTTTTAGTCGACATTTTTGGACGGCAGTACTCAGCCTCACAAAAAGAAAATACTAAAAAAAAATACTTAATTTATCGAGCATTTTCGGTGCTGTCACTTTCGGTGTTGTCACTTTAAGTTTATCCAAAATGAGTTCGCAACGCTGCAAGCGCATCAAAGGATTTTCAAGTGATGAAAAAAACTTGCTCATCCATTGCGTTAAAAACCATGGCTCAATTTGGGACCTCACTGACGCGACAACAACGCTGCCAGGAGGATTGGGAGTTCATTGCCTGAACTTTAGAAAAAACTGGTAAGTTATTACACTCAAAAAAAAAAACGACTAAAATCGCCCTTGGTTTTAGAAAATCGCCTATGAATTTGCTTTACTGGCGATTTTGTCTATATTAAAGAAAATAGGTTCTTAATAACAATGGCGTTTTTTTCTAAAAAATAAGAAAAAAAAATCAGCAATTTAGAAATTTTTTACTAGAAAGTAAAAAAGTTATGTCTTCCAATTTAGAAATAAAGGTTTTCTAAGAAATAGAAATACTGTTTTTTCAGATAAAGAAAAATATTTTTCTAGAAAATACAAAAATCTTGCTTTGGCAATCGGAACGAACTATGCCGGTTGTTTCTGTGACTTCACGTCCCCCTTGTGTTGTTGTTGTTTTTCGTTCTTGTTTGTCATCTTATTTAAATTTTCTTTAATTGAGCACATGTGTGGGTGATGTGTATGTTTATTATGTTACATGCACTTTAAGTTTCAAATTGGACCTGTAATTATAACTGAAATGAGTATACAAATTACAAATTATACATTTAAAAACCCAATAACTTACTATTTAGAGGAAAACATCTTGGTCGCCTCACGCGGGAATCGAACCGCTTGCCGCACAGTTTGCAGTCAATCGCTCTACCAGCTGCGCCACGGAAGCATCACGTGAGGCGCTGTACAAAGTCTATTCACATTTTGTTCTCTTACTTTTAGTCAAATTGATCTGACTCTCTTCTCGTTATTCCCCACTAGATGTTTATTTTATTGTGTTTGTTAATAATTATTGATTAACATTAATATTTATAAACAAATATATATTTTATTATGGTACAATAGTAGCCAGAGGCGGATCTAGGATTTTGTTGTGGGGGGTGATATTAGAACAAATTTTTTGTTGCATACTTTTTGAATACCAATTTCTTTTCAATTTTCACCCGAGTGGAGGGTGATATATCACCCGTTACACCCCCCGTGGATCCGCGCATGATAGTAGCCGTAAATAATTGTTTCAAATTTGAATAACTTAAACATCATTTTTATCAAAATATAATTATACAAAGTAAAAAAAAAAAAATTCAATTTTTATTAATATGTAAATATTACGCATTAAAAAAAAAAAAAAAGGCACCTATACATTTTCGCCTCGATGTGGGATTGAACTCACACTTGCGGTTCTAAGCTTGTATAACATACATGCACGCACGCGTTAGACTCCTAGGCTACCATTAAAGGAAATTTTCTTCAATTTTAGAAAAAAAAATTCTAAACGTTAGAAAAATTTTCAAACATTTTTTTCTGTTTTTTAGAAAAAAATATTTCTACTATGTAAGAATTTTTCTAATGTTAAAGGCGATTTTTTTTTATTTTTAGAAAAATGTTGTCTTTTTTTTTCTAAAATCAATGGCGATTTTAACCCTCAAATATAGAAAGGAAGATAAGAAAAAAAAACCTTATATTTTAGAAAAAAATTTATTTTTCTACATTTTAGAAAAAAAATTCTACAAAAAATCGTTTAATGGAGAATTTTTCTAAAGTTTAGAAATTATTTTCTCTTTATAGAAATTTTTTTCTAAAGCACAGAAAAATTTTGTTTTTCTATATTTAAGAAAAATAATTTTCTGAGTGTATCAATAAGCACGGATATTTATCAAACATTATTATTTTTAACAAGTTACTGAATGCAAGGATGCGTGGATCTCTCTCCGAGAGAGCTATAGGTACCATCGCAAGCAGGCTTCCCTACGAATCCGAAAAAGGGGTGCAGATGGCGGGGACGCTTTGGAGTCCCAACCAAAAGTGCAGTGGGAGTTTGGCGACCGCATGTCTTTCTTGCCCGACTTCTCCACAAAAAGAACGTAAGTCCTTTATCCTATATATGAAATACACACAACATATGATATACGAATTTTTTAGTACATACAACACCAATTTCACTGAAGACGACGCGTCCATTGACTTCCTCGACGAAGAAGTTTCAAGCTGTTCGGCATCAACGCCGAAAAGCAGCTATGACTATGTAAGTAATATTTTAAAATTATCGGACTTTTTTAACCCCCCATCTATTTTTAGAAAGGGAAAGCCGAGGAGCACTGAAAATATGGCTCTAGTGGAGATGCTTGGCGGATATCTGAAGGAATCTAAAGAAACTATTGATACCCATATCAACCATCAAAATCAGAAGGAAGTTTCACCATTCGCATCCGCGCTTGGCTACTGGGACAGCCTTTTGAAAAACATGACAAATCAACAGGCCCAGCTAACCGTTATTAAGGTTGGCAATCTGATTCACGAGGAATCGCTGAAAGCTTTAAGAAAGGATTAAATTAATAACTAAAATAAAATTAAAACAAAAAATCGAAAAGATTATTTTTCTTTCTTCTTTCGACAACTCTTCGCGCTCGGCTAAGCAGATAATTGAAAGCTAACTCTGCTTTAGTTAAGTTTTTCAAGCTATACGGCTTCATAATACGCTTCGACAAAATGCATCATCTGCCACCAAGTAATATGGAACCATAACTTCATTTAGTTGCTTGTCAGAACTATTTAATGAATAGTTCTAGCGGTTTGCGGAACAACTTACTCAAGTACTAAGGCCATTTTTTCGTGGGGGCGAATAGAGTCAGAACGAGAAAACATTTTTGAAATAAGAATTGGCTCCAACTTCTCATACAATTCTTTGAAATGGACAAAACTCATGGGAAAGTTTTTAAAAAACTTTTCCTATTCCTTTTAGAAGTACAATATCCATTTTATTAGTTTTTTAGAATTTTTTGTTTTTGTTCAAGCTAATGTGACCGTATATTTTAACGCGGGTAATACCACATTATTCAACACCGGACCCTCAAGAAATAATTGCCTGAAAGTATAATTTTTTTTTTGGGCCAGTTTTTGTTATGTTGAGTACTAGCCCTTAGCTTTTTTACATGAAATTTTGTATAACTTCTAGAATTCTTCTTGATGAAAGGAGACGGCTGAAGTAATCGTTGGGACTAGTTATCTCTTTTCTCCATATATAAAAAAAACCGCGTAAAAATGCGCTAAAAATTCCGGATTTTACAACCTGCTCAGACATTTGCTTTCATAAGAAGCACATGTGCTAAAAAGAGACAGGGATAAAGCGCCACGGAGGAAAGTGGGACCTTATATGCAAACTTCAGTATTTTTATTATGGATTTTTTATGTGCGTCAAAATAGCGTCGACCAGTTAGCAACGAAAGGGGAACGGTGGAATTTGGAACACGGGGGCTATTTTTATTATTAAATTTTTTCGCTATTTGGGGGCCGAATCGAAAAATGTTTGATGCAAAATTGTTTAGAATAAAAATATCTATCGATCTATATAGGTAGGAGCCAAATCCGAGGTCTACAAGTGTTTCAAAAATGCATTAGAAAAATCGGGTATCCACCATTTGGTTTACTGCTCCCCTCACAGAGGTTGTGCCAATATGCACGCTAAACCAGGCTATTAAGCGTTAATTCAAGCTTCTTGTCTGAAAGTTTAATCAAAATCAAACCCACAGATTTTGAGAAAAACGCCTAACAGTGAACCAACCTCAGATTTTCCCCATACAAAAAAGGGGTCCATAATTGATTTTACCCGCGGCTTCCCTCGTAGAGGTTGTGCCAACATGCACGGTTTATGGGCAGATTGGGGATCGTCTTAAGAACGTTTCGTGAAAATTTCATGAAAATTAAACCCACAGTTTTTGAGAAAATTCATTTACAGTGGGGGCTGTTAAATGGTCAATATTTGAAATTTGCCGTTACCCACTGTCCGCGCCAGCGAAACCCCTCACACCCATGACATCAACCATGTAAATATACATATATTTTCCATACAAACTTTAAATAATTAATACAGCTCTCATAGAGGTTGTGCCAACTTGCACGGTATCGCGTTCGAAGGGGCATAATTATAAGTAATTTCTGAATTAATATTAGCGAAATCAAACCCACAGATTTTGTAAAATTCATGTATTTGTAATTATGGATTTTTCTAATTGGTCACACTGCCAGCCAGCGAGATGCGTGTGGAGCCATGACATAAGCCATCGATATATAAATATTTTCCATACAAACTTTAAATAATTAATACAGCTCTTATAGAGGTTGTGCCAACTTGCACGGTATCGCGTTCGAAGGGGCATAATTATAAGTAATTTCTGAATTAATATTAGCGAAATCAAACCCACAGATTTTGTAAAATTCATGTATTTGTAATTATGGATTTTCCTAATTGGTCACACTGCCAGCCAGCGAGATGCGTGTGGAGCCATGACATAAACCATCGATATATAAATATTTTCCATACAAACTTTAAATAATTAATACAGCTCTTATAGAGGTTGTGCCAACTTGCACGGTATCGCGTTCGAAGGGGCATAATTATAAGTAATTTCTGAATTAATATTAGCGAAATCAAACCCACAGATTTTGTAAAATTCATGTATTTGTAATTATGGATTTTTCTAATTGGTCACACTGCCAGCCAGCGAGATGCGTGTGGAGCCATGACATAAGCCATCGATATATAAATATTTTCCATACAAACTTTAAATAATTAATACAGCTCTTATAGAGGTTGTGCCAACTTGCACGGTATCGCGTTCGAAGGGGCATAATTATAAGTAATTTCTGAATTAATATTAGCGAAATCAAACCCACAGATTTTGTAAAATTCATGTATTTGTAATTATGGATTTTTCTAATTGGTCACACTGCCAGCCAGCGAGATGCGTGTGGAGCCATGACATAAGCCATCGATATATAAATATTTTCCATACAAACTTTAAATAATTAATACAGCTCTTATAGAGGTTGTGCCAACTTGCACGGTATCGCGTTCGAAGGGGCATAATTATAAGTAATTTCTGAATTAATATTAGCGAAATCAAACCCACAGATTTTGTAAAATTCATGTATTTGTAATTATGGATTTTTCTAATTGGTCACACTGCCAGCCAGCGAGATGCGTGTGGAGCCATGACATAAGCCATCGATATATAAATATTTTCCATACAAACTTTAAATAATTAATACAGCTCTTATAGAGGTTGTGCCAACTTGCACGGTATCGCGTTCGAAGGGGCATAATTATAAGTAATTTCTGAACTAATGTTAGCGAAATCAAACCCACAGATTTTGTAAAATTCATGTATTTGTAATTATGGATTTTCCTAATTGGTCACACTGCCAGCCAGCGAGATGCGTGTGGAGCCATGACATAAACCATCGATATATAAATATTTTCCATACAAACTTTAAATAATTAATACAGCTCTTATAGAGGTTGTGCCAACTTGCACGGTATCGCGTTCGAAGGGGCATAATTATAAGTAATTTCTGAATTAATATTAGCGAAATCAAACCCACAGATTTTGTAAAATTCATGTATTTGTAATTATGGATTTTTCTAATTGGTCACACTGCCAGCCAGCGAGATGCGTGTGGAGCCATGACATAAGCCATCGATATATAAATATTTTCCATACAAACTTTAAATAATTAATACAGCTCTTATAGAGGTTGTGCCAACTTGCACGGTATCGCGTTCGAAGGGGCATAATTATAAGTAATTTCTGAATTAATATTAGCGAAATCAAACCCACAGATTTTGTAAAATTCATGTATTTGTAATTATGGATTTTCCTAATTGGTCACACTGCCAGCCAGCGAGATGCGTGTGGAGCCATGACATAAACCATCGATATATAAATATTTTCCATACAAACTTTAAATAATTAATACAGCTCTTATAGAGGTTGTGCCAACTTGCACGGTATCGCGTTCGAAGGGGCATAATTATAAGTAATTTCTGAATTAATATTAGCGAAATCAAACCCACAGATTTTGTAAAATTCATGTATTTGTAATTATGGATTTTTCTAATTGGTCACACTGCCAGCCAGCGAGATGCGTGTGGAGCCATGACATAAGCCATCGATATATAAATATTTTCCATACAAACTTTAAATAATTAATACAGCTCTTATAGAGGTTGTGCCAACTTGCACGGTATCGCGTTCGAAGGGGCATAATTATAAGTAATTTCTGAATTAATATTAGCGAAATCAAACCCACAGATTTTGTAAAATTCATGTATTTGTAATTATGGATTTTCCTAATTGGTCACACTGCCAGCCAGCGAGATGCGTGTGGAGCCATGACATAAACCATCGATATATAAATATTTTCCATACAAACTTTAAATAATTAATACAGCTCTTATAGAGGTTGTGCCAACTTGCACGGTATCGCGTTCGAAGGGGCATAATTATAAGTAATTTCTGAATTAATATTAGCGAAATCAAACCCACAGATTTTGTAAAATTCATGTATTTGGAATTATGGATTTTCCCACGCGGTCACACTGTCCAACCAGCGAGACAGCGAGTATAGCCGAGACATTTATAATAAAACGTTATTATATCGATATATTATCAACTAGCAACTTTTTAGCGCCTATTTCGAAAAATAATATATATTTTTATAGAAAATGCTCAATGTTATTTGTATGCAACCCCTAATTGGACTTGCCTTTCTGATCATTTTAATGTATAATTTATCCAAATCGAGCCAGAGCTTTGGTAGAAATAACCATTTTATTAAGTTCGAAGATATATAATAATTTTTTTGGTTGCGATCGTGGAGTTCAGCAGTATGACTGAAAACAATCCCTGTTACTTTAAAGCCCAAAATTGCAATATCTATAAATATATTATTATGGGTTTAATTTTCATGAAATTTTCACGAAACGTTCTTAAGACGATCCCCAATCTGCCCATAAACCGTGCATGTTGGCACAACCTCTACGAGGGAAGCCGCGGGTGAAATCAATTTTGGCCCCCTTTTTTGTATGGGGAAAATCTGAGGTTGGTTCACTGTTAGGCGTTTTTCTCAAAATCTGTGGGTTTGATTTTGATTAAACTTTCAGACAAGAAGCTTGAATTAACGCTTAATAGCCTGGTTTAGCGTGCATATTGGCACAACCTCTGTGAGGGGAGCAGTAAACCAAATGGTGGATACCCGATTTTTCTAATGCATTTTTGAAACACTTGTAGACCTCGGATTTGGCTCCTACCTATATAGATCGATAGATATTTTTATTCTAAACAATTTTGCATCAAACATTTTTCGATTCGGCCCCCAAATAGCGAAAAAATGTAATAATAAAAATAGCCCCCGTGTTCCAAATTCCACCGTTCCCCTTTCGTTGCTAACTGGTCGACGCTATTTTGACGCACATGGATTTTTTACGAATCTAGTAAAGTACCAAAACCGTACCGGTACCAGCAATACGGTAATCGGTTCGAAATTAAACTTTTATTTTGGTCTCGGTACCGGTTCCGCTTCACTATTAGGAATCGGTTTATTTCGGTTATCGGTTCCAGTTCCGGATCTGGTTCTGGTTTAATTCCCTGATTGAAATACATTTAAAGTATTTTGATAAAATTTCCACGTAGTAACGATGCGCACCAGGAGAGTGTTTGAAGACGACTACTATGAAAGAATGAAATAACAAGAAAGGAAGCTAGCTTCGGCCAGCCGAAGCTTATTTATCCTTGCAGATCATTTCTATTCATTTACAAAAACATTAAATTTAAATTAACTTCCGTATATGTTACAATAATCCAAATTTTAGCTGATTTCGTATTACTTTGGCATTCATTTTTTGAGCCTTCCTATGGCAACTATATAATATAGCCGTCCGAATTTTGTTAAATTTTATTCGAAATTTTGAAATGTTAAAGAAAAGCCATATCCCAGAGGAGAAGACAATAAAAACAAAGATATCATTTTTTTCCTATTAATTTCCATTTAATTTTCCGACCGTTCCTATTGCAGACATATGATATAGTCATCCGATTTTTTAGAAATTTTATTCGAAATTCAGAAATATTTAAAAAGTAGTATTCCCAAAAGTAGAAGGTCATATTTCATAAAACACCAAAGCTAGAATCCTTCCTATGGGAGCTATAAGATATAGTTGTCCGATCCGGTCGGTTCCGACATATATACTACCTGCAATAGAAATAAGACTTTTGGGAAAGTTTGAGCCCGATAGCTTCAAAACTGAGGGACTAGTTTGCGTAGAAACGGACGGACAGACGGACGGACAGACGGACATGGCTAGTTCGACTCGTCTTGTCATGCTGATCAAGAATATATATACTTTATGGGGTCGGAAACGTCTCCTTCACTGCGTTGCAAACTTCTGACTGAAATCATAATACCCTCTGCAAGGGTATAAAAATATGCTATAATGGTAAGTAATGAGTATCGCAAAAACTTAATGGATTGCATACCAAAACTTTAAGAAAATCAATTGCTTTGGGAGAAAGAGCGGTAAACCTGTAAAATTGAAAATTTAGAAAGTGTATGTATTCAATCGAATGTATAATAAATATCGTCACAAAATTTGATATCAGAACTGTTGTGTTTTAAAGGAGCGACGACGCACAGTGGCGCCTTTTTCGACTTTGTCCTAGAAAGTTGCGTCCCATATCAATCGACAGGTAATTGATCCACTATTACAAATATGTAACCCTTTTTGTTAAGTTATGCCCCTTCAAAGTTGACCAATTTTTCACTTTAAAAAAACTCACAGTTTTTATGTAATTTTTTGCACTTCCGAGGGTATATCTTAAAATATAATATATACTGCAGTTTGCCAGCCGCATCTCTTAGTTATGCGTTATTTGCCAAACGTAAATTTTTTCCATGTTTTTCAACTTTAATGGAAAATAAAAAAAACTTTTTAATACTATTTTTGTTATACTTTCCTAAAACTTTTTTTTGACTTTCTTCTTGATTTTAGGAAAGTTGTAGCTGCGTTCGCGTGCGTCCGCAGTTTTAAGAGCCAAAAAAGGTCAAAAAGGCATGGTATCAAATGTTGTATTTCTGTCGATCCCTGGTCACATAGCACCTTATTTCATTATTAGCATCCAAGATTGTTTCAATAGTGTTCAGCCAATTAGAGTAATATTGAACAATTAACTCGCAGTTACAAGAAGCTTCTATAGAAAATAATAACAAAAAAATTAGCGAAAAAAAGCATATCCAAAATTGTCTTCAAGCACAAAAGAAACATCACAAAAGCAAAGGAAGAGCAGCATACTGCGTCGCAAATTTGACCTTAAAGACAGTGGGACAGCATGAGTTTAGTAATGAATACACACCAATTAGCAAATATTAGCAGCTACACTATCCGTTTTTATTACCTTTGAACATTGACAAATACACAGATAACACTCATTAAGGGCGGATCGGGGGGTAACATATGGGCATATTCAGGAAAAAGTCAACCAAGCCCCAAAAATTAAAAGTTGGCGGAAAATTTTCTTTTTTGGTTTAAAAATAGAATTGGTATATATATTTTGTCAATCAATTACATTTCCCTCCAAAATAAATTTTTTACACTAAGATATGCAGCTTTTAAACACGAGCAACACATACTGTTTATCTCAGCAACATTTTGATGTGTTTTCGTAATATTGCTATGCCTTCTGTGGAAGTCTCAAGATCAAGCAACCAATCCTACAAATTAGTTTAAGGCAAATGCTATCAGGAAAAAATTAAGACTTTTTTAATATTAATGGAATAGAGTCTTTATTGAAGTTTATTTTTAAACATTTTTAATGTCGCGTCCGAAATCAATAAACCTAATTTTTTCTTTTCACTCGTCCAATTCGCGACACATATAAACGACCTTTTATGAGCTATCGAACAAAAATATAAAATGTATACTGCGTCACTCTTATTTTTAAAGGATAATTTGAAGAAATGTCGCGTCCGTCACCCTGGAAATGCCCATATGTAGTAAACGGGAATTTGTATATAAGAAGTGTTTTTTATTATCTTGATTAGTAAATTATTGTCTACACATACTTTTTTCAGATTTTAAGAAAAAAGTCAAAAAAAGGACAAAAAAAAATAGCACTACTTCCGTTTTCTTACAGTAAAACGTTATGATTCGCTGATATTCTTAGGTATGAAGGATATATTTTAAGAGATTTGACTAAAACTTCCTGATATCCAGACATCAAATTGATTACCATTTGGCAATACAAGGACATGTGGAAAATTTTCCAAGTCGGAAAAGAAAATATTAAAAAAAAAACATATTGGATGGACAACGGTCAAGGAAAGCGGTTCAATTGGATAGGTTTTAAATCGTCTTCATTAAAAATGGCATAAACTGTGAAGGATAGAAAAACCGAGTCCTGGCCCATTTTTCCTTCCAAAATGTTATATCACATAACACAAAAAATCTTATCAGGCCAAAACTAAAATAAAACAGGTGCTTAAAATAATAGCGAATATTAAAATAATTGGATAATGTTTCAATAAACAAATTTATAAAACATGCACTTAAAAAAAAACCTGTCCTAAATGTGAAACATATTTACAAGGGCATAATGCTCATCAAAAAAACTTTCAAATTAATTCCACCAAAAATATGAGAATTTGTGATGGCAAAGTTAAGTTGGGTAAGAAGAGATCCTTTTTATAAGTCAAATATCTTCTAAACACCTAAATTAATGAAAAACATGGTACCAAAACAAACATTTATTGTGCATGGACCTAGTACTAACATAGGGTTGTTTTTCCTAATTGAAGTAAGATCAATACGGATGCATACAACGTTCATGAATCATCCTATGATGTAAAAAGTGATACGGTAGTAATTCGTAGCTCAAACTAAATACAAAATACTTCTTAAATGAATCTTCGAGCAATAAAATCCGGCCAGGATCACCGTCAGGATAGCAAAGAAATAGTTCGAAAGTACTCAGTAAGCAATGTAAATTGACATGTGAACTCGCTTGAACGTAAAACAACCACAAATCTTCGAGTTTTTTTTTTTTTACAGTTTATACAGTTAATCTGAAACGTCTTAAATCATTACCGAATAAATTTGAAAATATATTATCAGTTTTGGGCCCCAATTCCTTTATAGGTAGGGTCCTGACTTGTTTAATCGATATTAAGTCATTATAGCCAAAAATTGCAAGTGATTTTTAGACTTTAAACTTAGATTTAACTTAAGAATAAGTTACCTATTTGTCAATTTTGCTACCTTGTGTTATTTTTTGAGAAGTGGTGCTATTATTTTTTTCGTAGTTTTTTCCAGTTTTGTATAGAAATCCTTACATAAGTCAAAAACCTTTTAAAAAGATATCTTTTTTTTCATGTTCAAATTATGTTTAGTCTTACTATTAAAACCCCGTTTTGAAAAATTAAAAAAGTTACAAAATGTGAGTCGGATGACTAGTTAAAATTTTTTTGTTTATTAAAACTTCGGCCTGCCGAAGCTAACTTCCGTCCTCGTTTTTGACTGTTCTACTGCTAGCATCAATAATTGTGTGGCGATTTCAGGTTATTGCTGTCTCGCTCCCACTCATTTGAACTCCCATAAGGGAAAAAGTGTTACAAAAAATTGATGATACAAAATGAATGTGTCATCCCAGCCTAATTATTACAAATTGAAATTGTAAAATTATTATTGTCTTCGGCATCAAAAAATCAACTAAATTTGCGAGTTTTGCTATATATTAGATGGATTTAATTCAAGCCTTTTGTATATTATTCAGTGTCACTAATGTTTATAGCCGATACTATCGGCTAATATATCGGTGACAAAGTGATTGCAGGAACACTATTACATTTCTTTTACATCTCGTTTAAGAATAGAAACCAGAAAAGAAGCTAGCTTCGGCCAGCCGAAGTTTATATACCCTTGCAGATCATTCCTATTCATTTATAAAAACATTAAATTTAAATTATCTTGCAAATATGTTCCAAATTTTAGTTGCTTTCGTATTATTTTGGTATTTATTTTTTGATCCTATCTATGGCAGCTATATTATATAGCCGAATTTTGTTAAATTTAATTCGAAAATTAGGAATGTTAAAGAAAAGCTATATCCCAGAGCAGAAACAATGTAATACAAATGAACAAAGACATAATTTTTGTTCTATTCATTTGCATTTGATTTTCTGACCGTTCCTATGGCAGCTATATGATATAGTAATCCGATTTTTAAAAAATTGGAATCACAATTCAGAAGTATTTAAAATAACGTCTCCTTCACTGCGTTGCAAACTTCTGACTGCAATCATAATACCCTCTGCAAGGGTATAAAGATTGGTTTAAATTATTGGATTGAATTCTATCTTTTGATTTTATACTGTTAACAGTGAAAGTAAGTTTCGTACTGTTTTTACCCCAATACTGGGGCTAGACTAGTTTAAAAACAAGAGAGAATGCTATAGTCGGGTGCCCTGACTATCAGATACCCGTTACTCAGGCAAATTGAGTGCGAGGGAGATATAAAACTTTAATCGGGCATAACTTTTTAACAAATAGTCCGATTTGAAAAATTTCTTCTAACAAAATTGCATTAATACTTCACCGAAATCTTTAAAAATGTGGGCGCCACACACATTTTTAAATCGTTTGTGGGCGGTTGTTAGCGTTAGAGGGGGCGTGGCGCTCGGCTGAAATAAACTTGCGCTGCATAGGAAGCCCAAGAATATGAGTGGGTAATCCCAACTTTCTAGCTTTTGTAGTTTCCGAGATCTCAGCGTTCATACAGACAGACAGACGGACAGACAGACATGGCTAGATCGACTCGGCTAGTGACCCTAATCAAGAATAATATAGTTTATATGGTCGGAAACGCGTCCTCCGACCTGTTACATAGTTTTGCCCTAATACAATTTACCCGTTTACTCTACAAATAACGGGTATAAAAAAACTTTAAAATGTTGCTGCGTTTTTTAGTTATAAGCTAATGTCAAAAAATCCAGACTATAGTGCAAGGCTAACATTCCTGATTTTATAGGAAGTGTATGATTTATGTGACTGGGCTAATCCAAAGAAAAACTAGTTTTTATTATACTCTCACTTACCATGAGAATTTTCCAAGCTTACAGGTACATATATCTTCACAATATTCAGACTAAAATACTCCTCGCTGCCTAACGCCTTATTTTCACCGGCTTACCATCACGGAGAGCATAAAAATACGCTAAACATAACCGTGGTAAAAAAAGTGTACACAAGTGTGTTTGTGACTGCATAAAAAGTAATGGTGAAGTAAAAATACCTGAAATATGCTCACAGCATAATACACACACCTTAAATATTGCTGAAGGAGTAAAAATTGTAACGGCTCGGGAATGTAGAGTGAATTTACACGCTAAATGCGGCCCAAAAGAGAGCAAGCCAAAGCCATTAAATGCTTGTTGGCCAGGTGGGGAAGTCCCACACCGACGTCGTCCTCTAAGACACACTCGTAGGCTCCCTAAAAAGGTTTTACATGTCATTGCGGCCCAGCACACACGGGCGTAGTGGAGAGTCAGAAATTGACATAAATACATAATGAGCCACAGTTTCGCCCCACATGTGAGCGAATTCATGAGGGGCCAGTCCTGGGGTGGCTAAAGTGCGTAGGACTAAAATCATAAACTTTTACTTTAATTTCCCGCTGGAATTGGCCCAAGAAACCGAGGCAATAAGCGAGTACACACTAAGTCGGCCCAAGAAAGCGAGCTGTTAACAATTTGCCAACGCAGCGCCTAGTTGTTGGCAGTTAATGGGTGGACTGAGGAAACTACATTTGAGGAGAGCGATAGATTAAAATTCAAAGAATTGATTAAAACAAGTTCCTCTTTTGGAGGTGATGTGATGTAAGGCAAATGTAACTAGCAACTTCTTTTGTAAAATCAGATTCCTATATTAGGTAATTGTTTGCGTGAGAAAATGTGCCGTTCTTATCTTATCGGATCCAATTTTCCTAAAGACCAATAATGTTAGTACCTGAATTGATGTGGTTAATAATTGTTCTGGAAACGCTCTGCAATCGGATCATGAGTGCCCAAAATCGGAATGAACTCAGTAAATGGATATACCCTTCTTACAAGCATATAGGGTGCTCGCCGCCACACGACATCGACCTGCTCTAATATTAGGGCCAAGTTGTTGGCTGGCAAAGTTCACGCGAAGGCGATGGAACGGCATTCCCGTGAGACATTTTCAATTATTTATTATTTATGTCAGGCGGGGGAAGCCGTCTTCAGCTGGCCATATGTGTCGTGTCTTGTTCAATGTGGCCCTTCAGTTGACAAATTCGCAGCCAGGACCTGACGAGCTTTAATGTGGACCAGGACACAAGGACCTCAGGCCCGGAAACAAGCAGACTGTGGAATCGTGGAAATTTCGTTAAGAAAATTATTTACATTTGCAAATTTTATGAGCTTTGTTCCAACCGAGGACGAGCGTAAGGAGGGCGGGGCGAGGCGGGTTCTGGCTCTCACATGTCTGCATGTTTAATGTAATGCAGTGTGTGCGGCTCCACGCCCACCGAATTCCCACCCACCTAAGGACTCGCTTCTGGCTCCTCTTACCCTACACATGTTGTGCTTTTTAACCGTATTAAATTACATCCCTGTTGGCGTTTATTAATGGCGCAAACTTTTAATGAGAATGTGCATATTTAATTGCAAAGTCAAGAGAAAAAGACAGCTGGAGTGGGTGAAACGGTAAGGGAATGTGGTGCTGGCCTAGCAACCGCTAAGATTCTTTTTGTTTCGCTGGGTCACCAGTTTCCCACATCCTCTCGAGTCAGTGTACTTGCTCACCTGATTAGACGGGAAACTGGCATGGGACTGTAAATGAGAATGAAATGGGTTCTGGGAATGCTACTTAGCGGCAGCATCTCATCAGCATTAATGTGCCCCGGTTGTCGTCATAATCAGCGCTGAGGTCGCAAACCGAAATTGCCAAAGCGTTGGCCTGTGTTTAAGTATTTTTAGGCAACTTTAAATTGGAATACATTTTAAGGCCCTAAAAAGAGGTTAGTGTTAAATTCAGGGAATGAAAATAACCGTTATTTTTGTTTTTTACACAATCAAAACCAAAAATAAAAATCGTTTAGTGGCGGCTGTGCAGGTGATAAACATGTTTTGAAAAATTAGGTATAGTATCTTACTTTGTAAAAATCTTAAAAAGAAGCCAGCAGCCCATTTACTATACCTAATGTCTAAAAACATTTTTATCACTTTTATTTGTGAAATCGCGGTTTAAAAAAAATAGCAACATTTAATGTTTTTATTTATTGTTCCATTATAGTTTTTGTCAATCAAAGCTTATGGGGCATTTAAGTAATTTGTTCACCTCTATTCACAACCAACTTGAACAGACATTAAACAAGAAAGGAAGCTAGCTTCGGCCAGCCGAAGCTTATATACCCTTGCAGATCATTTCATCAACAAAGATTTAATTTTTGTCCTACTAATTTCCATTTAATTTTCTGAACGTTCCTATGGCAGCAATATGATATAGTAATCCGATTTTTTTTAAATTTAATTCAAAATTCAGAAATATTTAAAAAATAATATTTCCAAGAGTCGAAGGATATATATTAAACAAGAGAGAACGCTATAGTCGGGTGCCCCGACTATCAGATACCCGTTACTCAGCTAAGGGAGTGCGAGGGAGATAGATATATAAAATCTTTGATCAGGCATAACTTTTTAACGAATGGTCCGATTTGAAAAATTTCTTCTACATTTCGATAGGTATTGATAGTCACAATAAAACTGCATTTTTAGTTTTCCAAAATCTTTAATGGTGTGGGCGCCAGACACCTTTCAAAAAATGGTGTAGGGCGATTGAGGGCGTTAGAAGGGGCGTGGCACCATTTTGAAATAAACTTGCGCTGCGTAGGAACTCCAAGAATATGCATGCAAAATGTTATAGTTTCCGAGATCTCAGCGTTCATACGGACGGACAGACGGACAGACGGACAGACGGACATGGCTAGTTCGACTCGGCTAGTGATCCTGATCAAGAATATATATACTTTATAGGGTCGGAAAAGCTTCCTTCTCCCTGTTACATACTTTTGCACGAATACAATATACCCTTTTACTCTACGAGTAACGGGTATAAAAACACCGAAGCTAGAATTTTTTTTTCCTATTTTTCCTACGGGAGCTATATGATATAGTTGTCCGATCCGGCCGGTTCCGACATTTTATGGGGTCGGAAACGTCTCCTTCAATGCGTTGCAAACTTCTGACTGAAATCATTATACCCTCTGCAAGGGTATTAAAATACAAGGAAAACAAGGGAGAACGCTATATTCGGGTGCCCCGACTTTGATAGCGCATAACTTTTTAACGAATGCACAGTGGTTGCGCCCATAGGCCAAAATTCAAAAAATCGACAGTACCAAAAATGTGCGATAAGTTAACAAATTGTCTCAAAAATGTCCAAGCTTCTTAATAGCAACCCGGGGTTTTCTGGAAATCTAACGGGACTTTCTGAAAATAGAACGCAAAGCGTGAACATGTGTTAAATTTTTCAGCGCAGCGGCGTTACGCTAGCATTTCGTCAAAACAAAGTTGCATTTCAAAGTGGTCAAACGTTTGCAAAAGAGGTCCGAATTCGTTTATTTAAAATGAACTTTAAAGTTTCAGGTATTTACTTTAATAAGTTCTTTTTGTGAAATTAATCTGTTTGATTTATTATTTGTTGTGTATGTTTGATTATTAATCCTTTAATTATGTATTATGTGAACGTCATTTTCATGTTTAAATAGACTTTTAGATATGGGAATTTCCAGGGTGACGGACGCGACATTTTTTCAACTTAACCTTTTAACTTAACCTTAACTTTTTATTTTTTTGTTCGATAGCTCAGACGCTCTTGAATTTATGTTGAAAAAATGAAGATTATCTGTTCAGCCAGTTTTTAAAAGTAAAATAAAATAAGTAAATTACGGACGCGACAAAAATAGAACTTCAATATTGAAAACTTTAGAAAAACCTTAAATTCTCCGCAACTGGAGGGCGTTTTTGAGTAGCAAAATTGTTTGTGAATAATACAAATATTATTAAAAAAATGTATAGGCCTTCGACGTTTTTCATAGCTGCAAAAAATAACAAGAGAGAACGCAATAGTCGGGTGCCCCGACTATTAGATACCTGTTACTCAAAGGAGTGCGAGGGAGATGGAGATATAAAACTTTTATCGCGCATAACTTTTTAAGGAATGGGCCGATTTGAAAATTGGGCGTGGGCGTCAGACATATTTTAAAATCGCTTAAGGCGATTGTGGGCGTTAGAGAGGGCGTGGCCCTCGGCTGAAATAAACTTGCGCTGCGTAGGAAGCCAAAGAATATGTGTGGGTAATCCCAACTTTCTAGCTTTTATAGTTTCCGAGATCTCAGCGTTCATACAGACGGAAAGACGGACGGACGGACATGGCTAGATCGTCTCGGCTAGTGATTTACTCTACGAGAAAAGGGTATAAATAGCTTTCCCAAAATAGCGTCAGACTTAAAAATGTCTTTAAGCTAATTTTTATTGTCAATCAAGAAAGGAAGCTAGCTTCGGTCAGCCGAAGCTTATATACCCTTGAAGATAAGATAAATACCTATATTTTAATGCTTACTATATCGGTGCAGTTCCAGGGGTTCCAGATTCTGCGTGACTATTTAAAATTTTGTTTTTAAGTTGTCAAAAATCAAAACGCCTACTTCCTACAAAGTTACATACATTTCCTTATATTTGTTTGATTATTCCTATGGGAGCCTTAAGATATAGTGGTCCGATCCGGCTCGCTCCAACATATGTACTACCTGCAATAGAAAGAATACTTTTGGGAAAGTTTCATCGCGATAGCTTTAAAACTGAGAGACTAGTTCGCATAGAAACGGACTGACGGTCATGGCTAGATGGACTCGGCTATTGGTGCTGATCAAGAATATATATACTTTATGTGGTCGGAATCGCCTCCTTCACTGCGTTACAAACTTCTGACTGAAATTATAATACCCTCTGCAAGGGTATTCCCGATCAAAGTTTTATATCTCCATCTCCCTTGCACTCCTTTGAGTAACGGGTATCTGATAGTCAGGGCACCCGACTATAGCGTTCTCTCTTGTTTTTAAACTAGTCTAGCCCCAGTACTGGGGTAAAAACAGTACGAAACTTACTTTCGCTGTTAACAGTATAAAATCAAAAGAGAGAATTCAATCCAATAATTTAAACCAATCTTTATACCCTTGCAGAGAGTATTATTATTTCAATCGGAAGTTTGCAACGCAGTGAAGGAGACTTTTTTTAAATATTTCTGAATTGTGATTCAAATTTTTTAAAAATCGGAATACTATATCATATTGCTGCCATAGGAACGGTCAGAAAATCAAATGGAAATTAATAGAACAAAAATTATATCTTTGTTCATTTTTATTACATTGTTTCTGCTCTGGGATATAGCTTTTCTTTAACATTCCTAATTATACCCGTTACTCGTAGAGTAAAAGGGTATATTGTATTCGTGCAAAAGTATGTAACAGGGAGAAGGAAGCTTTTCCGACCCTATAAAGTATATATATTCTTGATCAGGATCACTAGCCGAGTCGAACTAGCCATGTCCGTCTGTCCGTCTGTCCGTCCGTATGAACGCTGAGATCTCGGAAACTATAAAAGCTAGAGGACTGGCATTTTGCATGCATATTCTTGGAGTTCCTACGCAGCGCAAGTTTATTTCAAAATAATGTCAGGCGCCCACACCATTAAAGATTTTGGAAAACTAAAAATGCAGTTTTATTGTGACTATCAATACCTATCGAAATGTAGAAGAAATTTTTCAAATCGGACCATTCGTTAAAAAGTTATGCCCGATTAAAGATTTTATATATCTATCTCCCTCGCACTCCCTCAGCTGAGTAACGGGTATCTGATAGTCGGGGCACCCACATTCAATTTTTATACCCGTTACTCGTAGAGTAAGCGTTTCCGACCCTATAAAGTATATATATTCTTGATCAGGATCACAAGCCGAGTCGATATAGCCATGTCCGTCTGTCCGTCCGTATGAACGCTGAGATCTCGGAAACTATAAAAGCTAGAATGTTGGGATTACCCACACATATTCTTTGGCTTCCTACGCAGCGCAAGTTTATTTCAGCCGGGCGCCACGCCCCCTCTAACGCCCACAATCGCCCACAAACGATTTCAAAAGATGTCTGACGCCCACACCTTTCCAAATTTCGGAATAGTAAAAATGCACTTTTAATTTAATTTTTTTTTAATTTTTCAAATCGGACCATTCGTTAAAAAGTTATGCGTGATCAAAGTTTTTATATATCCATCTCCCTCGCACTCCTTTGAGTAACGGGTATCTGATAGTCGGGGCACCCGACTATAGCGTTCTCTCTTGTTTGTAACACTTTTTCCCTTATGGGAGTTCAAATGAGTGGGAGCGAGACAGCAATAACCTGAAATCGCCACACAATTATTGATGCTAGCAGTAGAACAGTCAAAAACGAGGACGGAAGTTAGCTTCGGCAGGCCGAAGTTTTAATAAACAAAAAAATTTTAACTAGTCATCCGACTCACATTTTGTAACTTTTTTAATTTTTCAAAACGGGGTTTTAATAGTAAGACTAAACATAATTTGAACATGAAAAAAAAGATATCTTTTTAAAAGGTTTTTGACTTATGTAAGGATTTCTATACAAAACTGGAAAAAACTACGAAAAAAATAATAGCACCACTTCTCAAAAAATAACACAAGGTAGCAAAATTGACAAATAGGTAACTTATTCTTAAGTTAAATCTAAGTTTAAAGTCTAAAAATCACTTGCAATTTTTGGCTATAATGACTTAATATCGATTAAACAAGTCAGGACCCTACCTATAAAGGAATTGGGGCCCAAAACTGATAATATATTTTCAAATTTATTCGGTAATGATTTAAGACGTTTCAGATTAACTGTATAAACTGTAAAAAAAAAAAACTCGAAGATTTGTGGTTGTTTTACGTTCAAGCGAGTTCACATGTCAATTTACATTGCTTACTGAGTACTTTCGAACTATTTCTTTGCTATCCTGACGGTGATCCTGGCCGGATTTTATTGCTCGAAGATTCATTTAAGAAGTATTTTGTATTTAGTTTGAGCTACGAATTACTACCGTATCACTTTTTACATCATAGAATGATTCATGAACGTTGTATGCATCCGTATTGATCTTACTTCAATTAGGAAAAACAACCCTATGTTAGTACTAGGTCCATGCACAATAAATGTTTGTTTTGGTACCATGTTTTTCATTAATTTAGGTGTTTAGAAGATATTTGACTTATAAAAAGGATCTCTTCTTACCCAACTTAACTTTGCCATCACAAATTCTCATATTTTTGGTGGAATTAATTTGAAAGTTTTTTTGATGAGCATTATGCCCTTGTAAATATGTTTCACATTTAGGACAGGTTTTTTTTTAAGTGCATGTTTTATAAATTTGTTTATTGAAACATTATCCAATTATTTTAATATTCGCTATTATTTTAAGCACCTGTTTTATTTTAGTTTTGGCCTGATAAGATTTTTTGTGTTATGTGATATAACATTTTGGAAGGAAAAATGGGCCAGGACTCGGTTTTTCTATCCTTCACAGTTTATGCCATTTTTAATGAAGACGATTTAAAACCTATCCAATTGAACCGCTTTCCTTGACCGTTGTCCATCCAATATGTTTTTTTTTAATATTTTCTTTTCCGACTTGGAAAATTTTCCACATGTCCTTGTATTGCCAAATGGTAATCAATTTGATGTCTGGATATCAGGAAGTTTTAGTCAAATCTCTTAAAATATATCCTTCATACCTAAGAATATCAGCGAATCATAACGTTTTACTGTAAGAAAACGGAAGTAGTGCTATTTTTTTTTGTCCTTTTTTTGACTTTTTTCTTAAAATCTGAAAAAAGTATGTGTAGACAATAATTTACTAATCAAGATAATAAAAAACACTTCTTATATACAAATTCCCGTTTACTACATATGGGCATTTCCAGGGTGACGGACGCGACATTTCTTCAAATTATCCTTTAAAAATAAGAGTGACGCAGTATACATTTTATATTTTTGTTCGATAGCTCATAAAAGGTCGTTTATATGTGTCGCGAATTGGACGAGTGAAAAGAAAAAATTAGGTTTATTGATTTCGGACGCGACATTAAAAATGTTTAAAAATAAACTTCAATAAAGACTCTATTCCATTAATATTAAAAAAGTCTTAATTTTTTCCTGATAGCATTTGCCTTAAACTAATTTGTAGGATTGGTTGCTTGATCTTGAGACTTCCACAGAAGGCATAGCAATATTACGAAAACACATCAAAATGTTGCTGAGATAAACAGTATGTGTTGCTCGTGTTTAAAAGCTGCATATCTTAGTGTAAAAAATTTATTTTGGAGGGAAATGTAATTGATTGACAAAATATATATACCAATTCTATTTTTAAACCAAAAAAGAAAATTTTCCGCCAACTTTTAATTTTTGGGGTTTGGTTGACTTTTTCCTGAATATGCCCATATGTTACCCCCCGATCCGCCCTTAATGAGTGTTATCTGTGTATTTGTCAATGTTTAAAGGTAATAAAAACGGATAGTGTAGCTGCTAATATTTGCTAATTGGTGTGTATTCATTACTAAACTCATGCTGTCTTACTGTCTTTAAGGTCAAATTTGCGACGCAGTATGCTGCTCTTCCTTTGCTTTTGTGATGTTTCTTTTGTGCTTGAAGACAATTTTGAAAGTACTTTTTTTCGCTCATTTTTAATTTAGAGGCTGTTTCATTTTTTGCTCATAACTTTTAAATGAATGGTCCGATTTAAAAATTTTTGACATTTTGATAGGTGTAAATAAACACAACAAAATTTTATTTATACTTTTCCGAAATCTTTGGGCGCCAGACACCTTTTAAAATCGTTTAAAACAATTGTGGGCGTTAGAGGGGGCGTGGCGCTCGGTTGAAACAAACTTGCGCTGCATACGAAGCCCAAGAATATGTGTGGTTAATCCCAACTATCTATCTTTTATAGTTTCCGAGATTTCAGCGTTCATACAGACAGACAGACGGACAGACGGACATGGGTAGATCGACTCGGCCAGTGACCCGGATCAATAATATATATACTTTATAGGGTCGGAAATGCTTCCTTCTTGCTGTTACATACTTTTGCACGAATACAATACACCCTTTTACTCTACGAGTAACGGGTATTATTCTTTGTTTTGCATCCTACACTCAAAAAAAAAACGACTAAAATCGCCCTTGGTTTTAGAAAATCGCCTATGAAATTGCTTTACTGGCGATTTTGTCTATATTAAAGAAAATAGGTTCTTTATAACAATGGCGTTTTTTTCTAAAAAATAAGAAAAAAAATCAGCAATTTAGAAATTTTTTACTAGAAAGTAAAAAAGTTATGTCTTACAATTTAGAAATAAAGGTTTTCTAAGAAATAGAAATACTGTTTTTTTAAATATAGACAAATATTTTTCTAGAAAATACAAAAATTTTGCTTTGGCACTCGGAACGAACTATGCCGGTTGTTTCTGTGACTTCACGTCCCCCTTGTGTTGTTGTTGTTTTTCGTTCTTGTTTGTCATCTTATATTAATTTCCTTTAATTGAGCACATGGGTGGGTGTATATGTTTATTATGTACATGCACTTTAAGTTTCAAATTGGACCTGTAATTATAACTGAAATGAGTATACAAATTGCAAATTATAAATTATAAAAACCCAATAACTTACTATTTTGAGAAAAACATCTTGGTCGCCTCACGTGGGAATCGAACCGCTTGCCTCACAGTTTGCAGTCAAGCACTCTACCAGCTGCGCCACGGAAGCATCACGTGAGGCGCTTTTCTTTTCACATTTTGTTCTCTTACTTTAGGTCAAATTGATCTGACTCTCTTATCGTTTTTCCCCACTAGTTGTTCATTTTATTGTGTTTGTTAATAATTATTGATTAACATTAATATTTATAAACAAATATATATTTTATTATGGTACAATAGTAGCCAGTGGCGGATATAGGATTTTGTTGTGGGGGGTGATATTAAAACAAATTTTTTGTTGCATACTTTTTGAATACCAATTTCCTTTCAATTTTCACCCGAGTGGGGGGTGATATATCACCCGTATCACCCCCCGTGGATCCGCGCATGATAGTAGCCGTAAATGATTGTTTCAAATTTGAATAACTTAAACATAATTTTTATCAAAATATAATTATACAAAGTAAAAAAAAAAAATGCATTTTTTTATTAATATTTAAATATTACGCATTAAAAAAAAAAAAAGGCACCTATACATTTTCGCCTCGATGTGGGATTGAACTCACACTTGCGGTTCTAAGCTTGTATAACATATTCATGCACGCACGCGTAAGACCCCTAGGCTACCACTAAAGGAAATTTTCTTCGATTTTAGAAAAAAAAATTCTAAACGTTCGAAAAATTTTCTAACATTTTTTTCTGTTTTTTAGAAAAAAATATTTCTACTATGTAAGAATTTTTCTAATGTTAATGGCTTTTTTTTTTTATTTTTAGAAAAATGTAGTCTTTTTTTTCTAAAATCAATGGCGATTTTAACCCTCAAATATAGACAGGAAGATAAGAAAAAAAAACCGTATATTTTAGAAAAAAATGTATTTTTCTACATTTTAGAAAAAGAATTCTACAAAAAATCGTTTAATGGAGAATTTTTCTAAAATTTAGAAATTATTTTCTCTTTATAGAAATTTTTTTCTAAAGCGCAGAAAAATTTTGTTTTTCTATATTTAAGAAAAATAATTTTCTGAGTGTAGCACTACAAGTAATAAAACTCTTAATTTAATGTGCTAGTCACGTCGTGTTATGGCATGGTATTTCAATATTCTTATTCTAAATTACAAATTTTTTAACTAAGACTAATTTTACTAGAATTAAAAGTGAGTATTATAATTAGGTTGATTTTGTAATAAGGTGGTTAGGCTTAGCTTATATTTTTGGGCTATTTATAGATTTTAAACAATGTGGGAGCTGGTTCCAGAGACGAGCAGCATTAACAAAAAAGTTGTAAGAAGAACTTGACAACTTAGTCCGACTTGCAATTAAATTGTTAGTTCTCTGAGATGCGCTAAAGCTTAACTCAGAAAACAGGTACGACGGTTCCCTTGTGTGAATAATTTTGTGTACCGTTTTGAGGATAATTCGATCGATGACAGATTTTAAATCCATTGTAGAAGAAATTTTTCAAATCGGACCATTCGTTAAAAAGTTATGTTAGATTAAAAATTTTCTATCTCCATCTTCCTCGCACTCACTTTGGCCGAGTAACGGGTATCTGATAGTCGGGGCACCCGACTATAGCGTTCTCTCTTGTTTTTTTTTGTGTGTAGACCATTTGCACGTGCCCATTGGCTAATACATTGAAGGTCTGAATTACAAGCATGTATACAGTCATTAATACGACATAGATTTCCACTAACATATAATTGTACATCATCGGCATACATATGGACTTTACTATGAGTCACTACAGTTGGAAGATCATTTACATACTTTGAAAACAAGATTGGCCCCAAAACAGATCCTTGCGGTACACCCCGTGTAGTACATAGAAATGAAGACGCACAAAAAGATTAGACAACACATTGATGACGGTTAGTTAGATAGGACGACAAAAGTTTAACAGAGGTTTCGGAAAAATTAAAAAGGTTCGTCAATTTATTGCACAGAATTGTATGGTTTACAGAATCGAAAGCTTTGCTGAAATCGAGGAGTGTGAGTAGTGTTACATGGCTGTTGTCGACTTCTTTCCTAATATCCTCAGAGATTTTTATTATAGCTGTTGTTAAACATAAGGTTGTTTTTTAAAGTAAATTTGTTTATCTGAAGAAAGGCTATAGGCCTGTACTCATCGTTACCCTTGGGTATTGGTATGATTTTAGTAATTTTCCACAAATCAGGGAAGGTTGAAAAAGTAATGGCAGAATTAAAAATATAGGTTACATATGGTAAAATTTGTGGCAGTATAATTTTTAAGAATTTAGGATTAATATCGTCCAGGCCAGTGGCATTTGATTTTACTTTGAGTATAGCTTCAAGGACATCACCTTGATTAACACACAAGAAGCTAAATCTATTATCACAGTTGAGTAAAGGAGTTGTGTTCAGGTAAGAGTTAGAAACGATATCAGGTACTGGGACATTAACGAATAAGTTATTGAGGTGGTTAACATCAATGTGTGATTGACGGGTAATGAGTTTCTTTCCAATCCCTAGCGTTTTTAGGACTGACCAAGATTGTTTGGTATATTAGCGAGGAACATAAATGCTGCAAATGAGAAGTAATAATACATTCAAATGCTTTAGGAATTGCCGACAATTTAGAAATGCCTCTATAATTCTGGGCATCCGCCTTCGCACCCTTTTTGTGGAGTGGAATAATGAAAGAGTCCTTCCAGATAGTTGGAAAAACTGATGATGAAATAGACAAATGAAAAAGTTTAAGAATCGGTTTACAAATGGTTGAAGCACAAAACTTAAGCACACTCCCAGGGAGTCCATCAGGACCGGGAGAATACGTTGGCGTTGTTGTTGCTAAATCCTTTAAAAGAGAACTTTCGGTAATTACAGGGGTAAAAATACAATTAGCCCTATTTAAGGGGTTAGGGTAGATAGGGTTTGACCAAGCAGCCGAACTATAAGTTGTTTGGAAAAACTCGGCAAATAAATCCGCAATTTCAGAATCCGACGATGCCTCTTTTGAGTTTAAACGTACCGATGAAGGCAATGCCGAAGACTTACGCTTGGCATTAACGAAGTTATAAAACTGCTTCGGATCATTTGAAAACTCGAATTTACATCGATTTAAATACATGGAATAGCAATGACTGTTGAGAACATTAAAATCTGAACGAGCCACAACAAATTTCGCAAAATCAGATGGCTTACCCGTTTTTTTATACTTTTTATAAGTGTTGGATTTAAGATTTTTAAGTCTTTGAAGCGCATTGTTAAACCAAGGAGGCCTGTTTAGCTTCGGAGGAAGACTGTCAGGAACGCATTCGTCAAAAAAAGTGTTTAAAACGCTATAGAAAAGTTCAATTGCACTGTCAATATCCATGCAATTGTACAAATCAGTCCAATTATATTGCGAAATCATGTAGTTTAGTTTATTATAGTCACATTTACGAAAGCATCTCCTTTTAGTTTGAGGAACTAAAGGAGAAAGGGTATCAGTACAGGGGAGGCCAATTGTCAATTCCAAAGTTGGATGATATAAGTCTTCAGGTACAACAAGTGCGTCAATTCTAGCTACAGTGACTTCATGCGGATCTAAAACAAATACTAGATCTAATTGTCTATTTAATGAATTTCGTATAAAGCTTACTTGCTGTAACGATAATTCTAAAAGGCCATCCACAAAATCATGGGCGGATAAAGGAGTAGCGACAAGTGAGTCAGTGGGCGGTAGTGTAAGCGTTTGGCCTGTTCTAGTGAGGTGTGGACCTTCGTACGAAGTTTCCTAAATTTTTCATAAAGATAATTTGTCCTATATCGCTTCCACTTGTTGTATGCCAGGTTTCTCAG
The DNA here is from genome assembly GCA_035046095.1 of Drosophila pseudotakahashii. Lineage (NCBI taxonomy): Eukaryota > Metazoa > Arthropoda > Insecta > Diptera > Drosophilidae > Drosophila > Drosophila pseudotakahashii. The sequence continues at coordinate 36,250 of JAWNOE010000036.1, forward strand.
TTTTATTGTATTTTTAATGCTTTCTTCAAACCAGGGTTGTTCACTTGGCCTGAAGGACTTCTTACGAAGTGGTACTATTTTGTTGTAAATTTGGACAACACTAGACTGTAATTTGTTGACTTGAGAGTCCACCGTGGTCATGGAATAGATTAAATTCCAGTCGCATGAATGAAACTCGGTAGATAGTTATCTCATATCTAGGTTTTTAAAGTCTCTATATTCTATGGAAAGGTCATTATTTTGAATGTCAAGATTATATGTTAAAAAAATTAGGTCATGTTTTGAAAATACCGGGACAGAAATTTGGTCATATAGAAGGATCTTAGAGTTGTCGTTAACAAAAAATACGTCCAACAATGTTTCGGTTGTGCATGAGAAATGGGTCGCGTGTTTGGAGTTAACTAGATGCGGTCCTAGTACTGCCATGTTATCCGAGAGGTGATGCTCAATTAACATATTGCTATTTAGATCGCCTGCTAGAATGATGTTGGTATACTGTAAACTTAAGTTTGTTAATATGTCGATTTCATCAGAGTAAGGAACTGTTCTATTTGGTCTGTAGAGACAACCAATTAGGAGTTTTGAAGAACTTTTATTAGATGTGATTTGAAGGAATATATACTCGATGGCACTACCAACAGGATGGCTACAAATAAATTTAGAGTTCAGTCTTTGGTTAACATAAATTGCAACACCCCCTCCGTGGCCATCACGATCAGATCGAAATAAATTATATCCGCAACAGTCAACAATGAGGTCAGACATACCCGGGTCAAACCATGTTTCTGAGACGCAAATAACATCCACATTAGAACGAACAAACATATTTTTGAATTCATCCATTTTCTTAGTTAAGCTTTGGGCATTGATGTGACATACTTTAAGACCCGTTTGTGTGTTACTTAAAATTTGTATCATTACATGACTGCTTGTCCCTGCTGTTCCTATATGGAATTCATGTCCCTTTTGTTTTTTTTTGTGTATAATGCAAACTGTTGCGCGCCAAAGTTATATGCAGAATTAAAATGGTAAAAAAGGCGTAACCTACACACCATAAAAATAATAAATATAATTTTGTTGGCTATACTAAGTAAAAAAGGAACGTTAGTAAATGTATACAAACTAGAAATATAATAAATATTTTGAATTAAAAGATATAATATTTGTCTCTACAAGAACTACAATAAAAGAGCATAGAACTCCAATTTTATAAGTCATGCTTATAACAAAACATCTGATATTGAACAAAAACCCCTACCCCTACCTTTAAAATTAATGTTTGAGATAGAAAGTGGGCGTGGCAGGGGCGTACTTATAAATGTTTTAATTTTAAAAAATTATAAAAAAAAAAAAATTATTTTTCTAATATAAAATAAATACATTTTTTTTCGTGTTTTTTATTGTTTTTATTTGGGACCATGCCTTTTTGACCTTTTTTGGCTCTTGAAACGGAGGACGCACGCGAACGCAGCTACAACTTTCCTAAAATCAAGAAGAAAGTCAAAAAAATGTTTTAGGAAAGTATAAAAAAAATAGAATTTAATAGTTTTTTTATTTTCCATCAAAGTAGAAAAACATGGAAAAATGGACGTTTGGCAAATAACGCATAACTAAGAGATACGGCTGGCAAACTGCAGTATATTTTACTTATTTTACTCTTAACTAACTCACCATTCAGTGGAAAAAAATAGCAACGCGATTCGATACCTAGTTTTTAAGATATACCCCCCGGAAATTGAAAAAATTACCTAAAAACTGTGAGTTTTTTTAAGTGAAAAATTTGTCAAATTTAAAGGGGCATAACTTTTACAAAAATTAATTTGATTTGAAACAGGGTTACATATTTCTAATAGTGGATCAATTACATGTCGATAAATATGGGACGCAACTTTCTAGGACAAAGTCGAAAAAGGCGCCATTGTGCGTCGTCGCACCTTCAAATCACAACAGTTCTGATATCAAATTTTGTGACGATATTTATTATACATTCGATTAAATACATACACTTTCTAAATTTTCAATTTTACAGGTTCACCATTCTTTCTCCCAAAGCAATTGATTTTCCTAAAGTTTTGGTATGCAATCCATTAAGTTTTTGCGATACTTTTATTTATTTGTATTTCTTTCTTTCATAGTCGTCTTCACACACTCTCCTGGTGCGCTTCGTCAATACGTGGAAACTTTATTAAATCGTTAAATGTATTTCAATCTCTAAAGATTATAAAATGAAAGACCGATTTTTAAGGGGATACGACTACAGCCCAAACCGTAAGAGCTAGAGCAGCCAAATTTTTGCACAGTATTCCATTGGGGATCTAAACGCCCACTAAGATCTGACATGTCCCCCCAGTGGCCCCAATCAGCTCCAACATTATTATTTCGAAGCTCTAAATTTGGTCTATTTGATTGCTTAACTTCTAAAGTGGTTAGAATTTTGAAATTTGGAATATGCCGAATTTTAGGTATTGAAAAGTCCTATTAAGATTTCTAAATGAAATTTCGATATCCCCCAAAATTTGGGGGCTACATTTAAAGTTAACTTTTCGATTTAAAAAATCTAAACCGCTGCTCCGATTATGATGATTTTTGGATCATTAGTTATTCTATGGCCCAAATGCTTATGTTTAATTTTTCAAGTTTTTAACATTTTGTTGAGTATTTTAAATTTTTAATTTATTTAGATTTTCTAAGTTGTTGCGTCGCATTTTGCGGGAGCCTGCCGAGAGAGCGAATCCCAGAGAGCGGATGCCAAGAGAGCGACGGCCGAGAGAGCAACAGCCAAGAAAACTGATGAGGCGGAGGAGGAAGTGCTGTGTGGAAAGGGGAGGGGAAAGGGGCAATTTAAGTTAAAATTTGTTTTGGATTTTAAAATCTTATACTGCTGCTCCGATCAATAGTCAGTTCTGTGGATCAAATGCTTAGGTTTTTTTTTTTCAAAAAGTATTTTCCATTTTGTAGCAGAAGAAGAGCCCTATTTAAAGTCGGCCATGGAAGAAAATAGACAAACTTACCAAATATTCTGTAAGAAAAGGCAAAATCTTAAGATTCCAATTTCTGAACAATTACGGAAGTTTGATCTGTAAGCATTCAAAAACGTTACTTCTTCAGATATGTTTGCATGTAGGTATGAATATTTGGATATGTTTTGATTTGTGTTGTGTGTGTGTGTTTCTATTTGAAAGTAGATGATGTGTTTAAATACAAATAAAACAAGAGAGAACGATATAGTCGGGTACCCCGACTATCAGATACCCGTTACTCAGCCAAAGTGAGTGCGAGGGAGATGGAGATAGAACATTTTTCATCTGTCATAACTTTTTAACGAATGGTCCGATTTGAAAAATAAAACTGCATTTTTACTGTTCCACAATTTTTAAAGGTGTGGGCGTCAAACACCTTTTAAAATTGTTTAAGGCGATTGTTGGCGTTAGAGGGGGCATGGCCCTCCGCTGAAATAAACTTGCGCTGCGTAGGAAGCCAAAGAATATGTGTGGGTAATCCCAACTTTCTAGCTTTTATAGTTCCCGAGATCTCAGCGTTCATACGGATGGACAGACGGACAGACGGACATGGCTATATCGACTCGGCTTGTGATCCTGATCAAGAATATATATACTTTATATACTTTATAGGGTCGGAAACGCTTCCTTCTCCCTGTTACATACTTTTGCACGAATACAATATACCCTTTTACTCTACGAGTAACGGGTATAAAAATGGTTAGTGGACTAGATTTTTAGGTCAGAATTTCCTAAAAATTAGATATTTTGAAAAAAGGTAAAATTTTTACCATTGATAGTAACATATTTGTTTATTTTTGTATTGCATATTCGGATAAGTAAATATTTTATCTTTCTGAAAAAACAATCATTTTATTTTGTCCTCGGTGGGAATCGATCCCCGGTCTTCTGCGCGAGAGTCCAACAGGCTAGCCTCTGGTCTACGGAACTATTTAATAGCCCTGAGGCAAACCCAAAGGCTGCTTTTAGGGGCACAGGCGATTATATGTTTAGAATAGTCCACTATTACCTTAAAAGTAGGAAAATAGTCCACGTTGGTATTGATTTTATATATTGAAAAGTTTCCATAACTAGCTTTAAGCTAAGTCTAATAATATTTTTAAATATTGAACTTAAAAAAGCGAATAATTTGTTTATTAATATTAAAGACCAATATTTGTATTTAATTGTGAGTAAAAATCGAATTCAAACTATTCCTAAATTTTAGGTCTTAGGGACCAATTTTAAGGTTACGATGGCCTATAAAAATGTTGTTTGCTTTACCTACAAAGTAGGAACATAGTCCACATGCTAATATTTTAAGGTAACCCATTACCTAAATCTGAAATTTTTTTTTTTTACAATTTTTTTGGTCATACGTTCCCTAAAAAATAGTCCCACATTTCTCTGGGTGTACCCTTTTACTCTGACTTCGCTGTCTACAGAGGGTTACGGCCCGAGAGCCTCAATATCTGGGAATGCTTTGAACTTAACTCTGATCACATCCCACTGATAATTAAATTCAGAGTTGCTGCGCAAAAAATATGCCTTAGGCCTCGCATCCTTCCTCGAAATGCGAACATTCCACGTTTCCAAGCAGTAATTAACCGGCTAGTTAATCTAAATATGGTGTTAAGCTCTCCTGATGACATAAACGACGCTGTCGAGATGTTTTCCCGTAACATCCATATCGCTGCCGAGTCCTCAACCAATGGTCAAATCTCAAACCCCTCCAACCGACCTCAGGCTCTTTTAAAACCTGAGGTTATGGACCTGGTAAGGCTAAAAAGATCCCTACGTCGCAGATATATGAGATCCCAGGATCAAGTCGACAAAAGAGCCTATCGCCGTGCTGAGTACGAACTCAAAAAGCTTCTGCATGAAACAAAGCGCGAATATTTCGATGATATGCTCCTCAACGCGGACACCACCAAACCATACGGCTTCAACCTTTGGAAATTAACACGAAATATAAAACGTCAGCCTCTCCGAAAGATCCCCATTAGGAAAGCTGACGATACATGGTGTAAGTCCGACCCCGAAATATCCCTAGCTTTCGCAGATGAACTCGAGAAACGTTTTCAGCCGTTCAACCTAGCGAGACCCGAGGACGTTGAAGAAACACTGGCATTTCTTAATGCTCCTTCCCCGGAAGCATTACCGATTCAACACGTGAGTCCAGAAGAAATCTGTACTCACATACAAAAGCTTCATCCCAGTAAAGCGCCGGGTCTCGACGGCATAGACAGCCGAATTGCCAAGGCTCTGCCTAAAAAGGGAATCCTGTTCCTTGTTCTCCTATTCAACTCAATGCTACGTATCCACCACTTCCCCTCTCAATGGAAGTGTGCTGTGATAACGATGATACCAAAGCCAGGAAAACCGGAGAATCTTGTCGAGTCCTATCGACCGATAAGCTTGCTACCCACTTTCTCTAAAATATTCGAGAGAATAATTCTAAGTAGAATCTTGGGAGCAAGAAGCGTGCAGGATGCCATTCCCGACCATCAGTTTGGTTTTAGGAATCATCATGGGACCCCAGAGCAAGCACATCGACTAGTCCAGCACATCTTAAATGCTTTTGAGAATAAGCAATACAGCTCTGCTATTTTCCTCGACGTCAAGGAAGCATTTGACCGCGTATGGCATGAAGGATTACTCCATAAGTTGAAGACCCTACTCCCGACAGGCCTATTCCTTGTTCTCAAATCATACTTGCTTGATCGAAGCTTCATGGTCGAGGTAAGAGGGGAAAGGTCAAGCTTAAGATTTTCTCGTGCTGGCGTTCCTCAGGGAAGCGTCCTGGGCCCCGTTCTATACACCCTGTTCACCTCTGATCTGCCGTCTATCAATGCACCGGACACTCTTCTTGCCACCTACGCTGACGACACTGCCTTCCTTGTAAATTCCACCTGCCGTATTGAAGCATCTAGAATAACCCAGGAATTTCTTGACTCCTACGGCAAGTGGACAAACAGGTGGAATATTGCAATTAATGGCAGAAAGTCTCAACACTGCAACTTCACTCTGAGAGGACAGATCCTTCCAACGGTTGAGCTCCATAGCACCACCATCCCGCAATCTCCCCAGGCGCAGTACCTGGGTCTGATCTTGGACAAACGGCTCACCTGGAAACAGCACACTACAAAAATAGCAGCTACATGTCGCGCTAAGCTAAGGAAGCTAAACTGGATGCTGAAATCAACAAGCAAGCTTAGCCTTGCCAACAAAGTGTTGCTTTTCAAAACTATTGTGGTGCCCTCAATGACGTACTGCATCCAACTCTGGGGCGTGGCTTCTGACTCTAACGTCATGAAGGTCCAAAGAGTTCAAAATAAAGCGCTGCGAACAATTACAAATGCGCCGTGGTACGTCAGAAACGTCGACCTGGCTAACGATCTCCACATGCCCTCTGTCAGGGACCAGATAAACCGGCACTCCAGTCGGTATAACGACCGCCTCACAGGACACCCCAACCACCTAGCAGCTTCCTTGGCCAACCCATTGAACAGGAGACGGCTAAAGCGAAGGCACCCCGGCGATCTCTGGACAAGAGGACGTCATGTCTCACGAGTCCTGAAGCAGTAATGCGTTTTTTGTATTGTTGTTTTAGTTTTCTATTATAAGTTATAAGATTTGTTACTCGCCATCCTGTTATGTATTCAAGTTATTGGTTCCTATTTGTACTATACGTTTTATAGCCATTAAGTTGGCTGATTAATGTAAAATTATGTGAGTTATACTAAAAAAAAAAAAAAAAAAACCCTTTTACTCTACGAGTAACGGGTATATAAAGGGTTCTTTGTTTTTCTAACACATCATGAAATGTTAAGATTGGCTATCTGTGCGCTCCGTTTTGACAACGAAAAATAAAAGAGCAACCGGTACCAATAAATTATTGCTACCCTTATTTGATGGTTTCATTACCGTGTTCAATTTTTAAACTCTTTGAATCTAGCAGGGATTCCGCAGCATAATCTGTCTCTTAAGATTGGAGCACCCGAAATGTTATTGCGAAATTATGTATTGCGAAATTATGTTTATGCAATGGGACACGATTGCAGATAAAAGGTCTTCATAAGAATGTAATCGAAGCAACAGTATTTACGGGATCCGCGAGGGGGAAAACAGGATCCTATTAATACCGTCCGGTCTGCCGTTTCAATTTAAGAGGCTACTATTCCCTCTTAAAGTTTGTTTTGCAATAACTATAAATTAATCGCAGGGGCAGACTTGGAAGCTGGCTGGACTAGATCTTAGAGAAGATTGATTTTCTCATTAGCTCTGCCAGTAGCCTTATTCTCGATCCTTAAGGATCTTCTAAAAATGGTGTTTACACAAAAGTTTTAGAATAATCATATTAAAAAACAAGAGAGAACGCTATAGTAGGGTACCCCGACCATCAGATACCCGATACTCAGCCAAAGTGAGTGCGAGGGAGATGGAGATATAAAATTTTTAATCTGGCATAACTTTTTAACGAATGGTCCGATTTGAAAATTTCTACATTTCGATAGGTATTGATAAATACAAAAAAAACTGCATTTTTACTTTTCCACAATTTTTAAAGGTGTGGGCGGCAGACACTTTTTTATCTCGTTTATTGTGGGCGTTAGGCGATTGTGGGCGTTAGAGGGGGCGTGGCCCCCAGCTGAAACAAACTTGCGCTGCGTAGGAAGCCAAAGAATATGTGTGGGTAATCCCAACTTTCTAGCTTTTATAGTTTCCGAGATCTCAGCGTTCATACGGACGGACAGACGGACAGACGGACATAGCTAGATCGACTCGGCTTGTGACCCTGATCAAGAATATATATACTTTATAGGGTCAGAAACGCTTCCTTCTACCTGTTACATACTCTTGCACGAATACAATATACCCTTTTACTCTACGAGTAACGGGTATAAAAACTCGCCAATTTTTCTGAAAATAAGAAAGTCCTGACAACCATACTCCAAACTAATTTTAAGCGAACGAAGTCGCTTCGGGTATAGCTAGTCAAGTATAAAATAACAAGAGATAATGCCTTGATTATTAGATACCCGTTACTTATCCAACCAATACACTGTGCAACATTTTTATGGTTTTGAAATGCAACTGCATTTTGGATTTCAAAACCTTAAAATACTCATCAATACGATTCAAACCACATATGTCGTTCTTCTGGCTTAGCTCGCGGTTGAATATTATAGCAATTTAAAAATTTCCATTAAAATTTGGCTATATCTCAAGAGTCGAATTAAATTTTATTTGCATGTATTCAGGATTCTTATAGGTATTGGCCGAAGGATTAAAAATGCTAAAAAACGTTTATAGAAAAAATGCAGTTATCGTGAGATAGGTTTCAAAATATCGTGAAAAATACCAGATTGTATTTATTGTATGTTAATACAAAGTTTTATTTACCTTTTTATACCCTTGCAGAGGTTATTATAATTTTGGTCAGAAGTTTGTAACGCAGTGAAGGAGACGCTTCCGACCCCATAAAGTATATATATTCTTGATCAGGATCAATAGGGGAGTCGATATAGCCATGTCCGTCTGTCCGTCTGTTTCAATACCGTTTGCGAGCTCAGTTTAAAAGCTAGCGCCTTGAAACTTTCACAGTCGTCCTAAAACATGTGTACGCAGATCAAGTTTGAAAGCCGACCCGATCGGACGTCTATATCCTATAGCTCCCATAGGAACAATCGGATATAGCTTTCACAAAATTAAGATATTTCGCTCAGTGTAAGAGCTATTGACAAGAATCTTTCTAAATCTTATTATTTTACGCATACCTTGATCAGGGTAAAAGCGCGTGCCGATCGGACCTCTATATCTTATAGCTCCCATAGGAACAATAGGGTGAAATCGGTCAAAATTTGTCGTTTTTCAGGATATTTCGCGCAGAATATAAGCTATTCTCATGAAACTTTCCAAATCGTATTTTTTTGTGCGTACCTTGATCAGGGTAAAAGCGCGTGCCGATCGAACGTCTATATCTTATAGCTCCCATAGGAACAATAGGAACTCAGTGCTATTCCCAAACTCTTCGAACGGTTAATTACTGCTCAGCTTCAGCACCAGTGTAGCTCAATAATGTCCCCAACACAGCACGGCTTTATGAAACGTAGATCGACGTCAACCAACCTTCTAGAGTTTACTACAGTTATTAGGAATGCGTTTAAAACAAACACCCAAACTGATGTAATCTTTACAGACTTCAGTAAGGCTTTCGATTCGGTGAACCATCAGTTACTGTTAAAAAAACTTACGCTTTTGGGATTCCCGATCTCGTTGACGAAGTGGATTTCTTCATACTTATTGAACCGGACGCAGAGAGTATTATTTAAAAATTCGATCTCAAACCTTGTCCATGTGACTTCTGGCGTTCCTCAAGGGAGTCACCTTGGACCACTTCTGTTTGGAATCTTTATAAATGACTTGCCTCAAGTAATTCTCTCTTTCCACGTGATGATGTACGCCGATGACGTAAAACTTTGCATGCCCTTAACAAACGTTGATTCTCATGTACTCCTGCAAGCGGACTTATGCAATCTGCAATCATGGTGCCTCCAGAACCTGCTGTTCTTAAATAATTCTAAATGTTGCTTCATGTCTTTTTATCGGAAGAGGCTTTTCCTCTTTAATTATTCCATCGGGATGAACGATCTTGAACGCATTAATTCTGTAACAGATCTTGAAGTTTTATTTAGCCACAACCTAAACTTTACCAATCACATCGGCATCATTGTCAGTAAAGCAAAAGGGGTTTTTGCGTTTGTAAAGCGCTGGTCTAAAGAATTTGAGGATCCCTACACCACAAAGCACCTTTACAATTCTCTTGTGCGACCTATTCTTGAATACTGCTCGTGCGTATGGTCACCTCAATATGCTAAATATCAGGACCTAATCGAATCGGTACAGAAACAGTTCCTTTTGTTTGCTTTACGAGGGTTAAACTGGGAACCACAACGTCACCTGCCATCCTACGTCGATAGACTGCGTCTTCTGAACCTGCCCTCGCTAATGGATCGTCGGACCTGCCAGGGAGTGATGTTCCTCCACAAGTTGATCACTGGACTTATAAATTCTAGCTTCTTTCTCAGCCAAATACGGTTTTCGATCCCCGTAAGAGCATCCCGCTACTTTCCGCCTATTGCTCTTGAAATTTGCAAATCGAATTTTGAAGCGCACGATCCTTTTCGAGTTTTGTGTACTCAATATAATGAATTGTATTTTTTGTTGTTTGTTGAATGTTCCGTGGACTTTAATGTAAGAAATATTTTTAATCACCTATCCTTGCCTCTGCCCACTTGATGTGAGTCGGAGCATATCGTTAAAAAAAAAACTCCTTTATTCGGGCGGAGGTAGGAGTTAGGTTTATATTGGCAGATATTTGCTAATTTTTTGGAAATAAATAAATAAAAGATCTGCAAGGGTATTAAAACTTCGGCTTGCCGAAGTTAGCTTCCGTCCTCGATTGTACTGTGTTAACAAAATGTTGTAAATTGTTGTACCTTTCAATAATGTTGAGGACTAAGTCAGAAAAACGCTGTATGTGGTTTAAATAGTTTTCATAAGTACTCTCATGTTTTGAAAACCAAACTGCGGTTACATTTTCCGTGTTGCACTGTGTTATAATAAACAAAAATAAATAATTTAATATTCCTGCACACTTGTTTTAATAAAGGAGACGAAGAAATGAATACTTTGATTATTTGATAATCAAACCGCTAGTGCGAAAAATTTATGTAAATGATGGAATTTATATATTTAGAGGAATTAATGCAAAAGACAGGAAGTCAATCGGATTACTAAAACCGGAGATACAGATTTTCAATGAGAGGGCACTTTTTCAAAATTGACGTTTTTTGGCTAACTAAATAAAATCTAATTTAAAAAATATTTTTTTTTCGGTCAAATCCTGATACACGTGTTTACTTTTTTTCCGAATAGTACAGGTAAAAAAAGTTTCAGGCAAATCAGAAATGGGACCCAAGAAAAGGTGTTCGGTGTGTAAAGAACCGCCCATATCTGAGTATTTCCTTTAGGGCCTAAACTATTGAATTGCTGAAAATTCAACAGAAAATTTGAGCCAATAAGGGAACTACCCAAAATGATTCTTTTTGACTTTTCAAACAGCTGTTACTTGTTGAAAAGTTTCACGGAACTTAAAACATGTAAAATTAGATTTTTTGTGTGTTACATTATAACTTGATTTTAAAGTAAATAATGCGAACTGATAATACTAAAATGTTGCAGAGTTCCCATGACTTTTTGTAAAACAATCAGGGTATTCCCTAAACTGTTGAATTGCTGAATTGATGAATTTTGGTCAGCTGTTAATCAGCTGTTCCATGCAAAGTTAACTTTCAGAAATTTTAGCAATTCAACAGCCTCGGAGATGTTGAAAATTTTGTTGAATCGTTGAAAACCAGAGTTGTCACGTTATTTTACTAAAAGTCATGGAAACTCTACAACATTTTAGTATTATCAGTTATTACTTCATTTACTTTAAAATCAAATTATTAAGTCTATTAGTAGGTCTTCTTAAGGTGGTAAAAATTTTAGTAACAGTAACAAACAATAAAAAATCGTATTTTACATGTTTTAAGTTCCGTGAAACTTTTCAACAAATAACAGCTGTTTGAAAATTCAACAAGAACCATTTTAGGTCGTTCCCTTAATTGCTGAAATTTTCTGTTGCATTTGAAAATGAAGCATAATTACTCTACTTTCATAAAATAATTTTCTAAGGGAATATCCCTGTTATGTTGGTTTTTACATGAATGCCCCTAATGTTTATATATGAGCGATATTATCGCGATAGTATCGAGGTTTAGTCAGCAAACACGACCTCGTGTTAGTCATTACAACGTTAAAATGGCGTTCATTGCTCAAAATCTTTCAGTTCAACACTTGACCTCTTTACTTATGCCAATTAACTCAATATTTCAAAACAACTTTGCTAACATTTCTATAATTTTAAGATGTTACTTTGACGGAATAATTATTCACAGTTTTTGTTTACTAGAGTATACCGGCCTGTTCAAGTTTTCACTCGGAAGTGAATTTGTTAACATTATCGGATTTCCCTTTAACAGAACTAAATTTTCCTCATTTGTTAGGGACATTTTATAAAATTTCCTTTTGTTCAGCAGTTAAACTTTGTGTCAGTTCAGTTGTTTTTGTAGCACTTTTGTTTTCAAATAGTGTTGCAAACTGCTAGAGCATACAGAGATTCCAAAGTCGAAAAACAAAGTCCCTATCAAATGTCCCCATTCAAATTTCACATGAAATAATGTGGTATTCCGAGCCAAAACACTTATTTCGTTAATTAGGATAAATTATCTTTTTTATAAAAGAACCATGAACCTTATCGGATAAGTTTAGAATAAGTCCCAACAAAATGCTTACTTATTTCCATAACGTGACAACTCTAGGCCATGTTTACCAAATCCGAGCGGAATTTAGAACAAGGGCGGCGGATTTTCATTAATTGTAAAGACTAGAATTTAACGGGTTTTGAGGTGCAACCACAAAATAATTCCTAACAAGTCCAATCTGCAATTAATTCAAATGGCATATAAAGATACTGCGAAGTATTTTTAAACAATTAATTTTCATGCTGCCGGATTTAAATCCGCCTGTCAAATGCTTGTGAATTTGTGTGAATTTTTCGGAAGTTAACAGAGTAACAACAGAGGGAAATTCGAATCCGAGCAGTTCTTTCGGAAGTGGGTCCTGGAACAGGTCTGGGAAATTCGATTCCGTGTGAATCTTTCGGAAGTGAAAACTAGAACAGGGCCGATAAGCTCTATTCCGCACAAACACGATAATTTTTATACGGTCCTAACATTTCATCAGACATTACATATATTTCCCTAAGGAAGTTCGTCCAATCGGCCCAGTCTGGGCCGCCCATCCCAATTTAACCTCCAACGAGGACGGAAGCTAACTTCGGCAAGCCAAAGTTTTAATACCCTTGCAGATTTCACCCTATTGTTCCTATGGGAGCTATAAGATATAGACGTTCGATCGGCACGCGCTTTTACCCTGATCAAGGTACGCACAAAAAAATACGATTTGGAAAGTTTCATGAGAATAGCTTATATTCTGCGCGAAATATCCTGAAAAACGACAAATTTTGACCGATTTCACCCTATTGTTCCTATGGGAGCTATAAGATATAGACGTCCGATCGGCACGCGCTTTTACCCTGATCAAGGTATGCGTAAAATAATACGATTTAGAAAGATTCTTGTCAATAGCTCTTACACTGAGCGAAATATCTTCATTTTGTGAAAGCTATATCCGATTGTTCCTATGGGAGCTATAAGATATAGACGTCCGATCGGCACGCGCTTTTACCCTGATCAAGGTATGCGTAAAATAATAAGATTTAGAAAGATTCTTGTCAATAGCTCTTACACTGAGCGAAATATCTTCATTTTGTGAAAGCTATATCCGATTGTTCCTATGGGAGCTATAGGATATAGACGTCCGATCGGGTCGGCTTTCAAACTTGATCTGCGTACACATGTTTTAGGACGACTGTGAAAGTTTCAAGGCGCTAGCTTTTAAACTGAGCTCGCAAACGGTATTGAAACAGACGGACAGACGGACATGGCTATATCGACTCCCCTATTGATCCTGATCAAGAATATATATACTTTATGGGGTCGGAAACGTCTGCTTCACTGCGTTACAAACTTCTGACCAAAATTATAATACCCTCTGCAAGGGTATAAAAATGAATATTTGGAGACCTTCATGTTCCACGCATGCCTCGCTGAGCATTTTCAAAGAACGTGTTATATTTATTTTTATAAAAATGAAAAGCTTGCCTTAAATGGACAATGCCTCTTTATTTTCTTCTTTTGTTGAAACAACTGCGAACCTTTGAAAATGATCTTTCTCATCCTTACCGAGACTCTCTCCAAACGTTACAGAGCAGGACTGGCACGTCATGTTGAACAATATGAATCAATAAACAAAAATGTTTGATACAAATTTGAATATTACGGAAACTTGAAAGACAACTCGATTTTTATAGCAAGTATGAGAAAAGCACCCTTGTTTTTTTATAGCAAACCCGGGAACTTTTAAATTCAATTACAAGAGAACCATGGCCGACCGTCAAGTTATTTTGCACGTAAATTCTTAAGAAATCACGGTCCATCGAGGACAATTTTTTCGCGAATTTCGGGGGTGAGTCCGCTAATCTTGAGTTACTTTAAATATTTTACATAACATCATTATTTATTTAACTTATTTTTACAGTTAAACATTATTATTATTGTACACTGTAGCCGAAAGTTTAAACTTAGGGAACAGTAAAAGAACCGGCCATAGTTGCAATGACTTTCGGCCGGGATATCAGAATATTTTTATAGTTTACTTATTGACTATTCTTTACATTTTGGGAAGAGAGGTTGACAATTTAAAATAGTTGTAGTAGGTTGGTTGATTTTAGAAAGTTAAGGATTTGTTGAATATTTTCAAATGATGGATTAATTAATAGGTCAGTTAATTTAATATTTGGGTTACTAAGTCTATGTGTTTGAAAAGCGGTGCACTCGTTGAAGATGTGTGAGATCGATATGGCGTCGGTGGTGCAGAATCGGCATTGGCTATTTATTGGTTGGGAGAACGGTATTCATGGGTCAGTCTTGTGTGACCTAGGCGAAGTCTGATGATTTTGGTTAGCTCTCTTCTTGGTAAGTTGCTAGTTTGTACATTTTTGGTGTAGTCGTTGATGTTTTTCGTTGACAGACTTATGTTTTTGTACCAAGGGGACGCTTTATCGAGAAGATTTGACTGATTTTTAAGGAGGTTGGATGAGATGAGTTTTTGTTTTTCTTCAATGAAGCTTGTGGAGAACTGTGTGTCCTCTGAGCGAAGCTACCAGAATGTTGCGAAAGCGTCTGCAATTTCGTCCGGGGAGGTTAGAAGGTTGTTACTAGTATTGCTTTTAATCGCATGGATTTTTGTGGCTTTGTGAAGGCCGCTGAGTTTTCTTATTTTGCTCCAAATTGCTTCTGGTTTGGATTGTGGTGTGATTGTAGAGGTGAGTTCAAACAGGCTGTCTGCTTTGCATACTCGTAGAGTAAAAGGGTATATTGTATTCGTGCAAAAGTATGTAACAGGTAGAAGGAAGCGTTTCCGACCCTATAAAGTATATATATTCTTGATCAGGGTCACTAGCCGAGTCGATCTAGCCATGTCCGTCTGTCCGTCCGGATGAACGCTGAGATCTCAGAAACTACAAAAGCTAGAGAATTGGGATTACCCACACATATTCTTTGGCTTCCTACGCAGCGCAAGTTTGTTTGTCTAACGCCCACAATCGCCTAACGTCCACAATAAACGAGTTTGAAAAGTGTCTGGCGCCCACACCTTTAAAGATTTTGGAAAAAGTTTTATTGCATTTATAAATTAGGTTATTTGTTGGCATTTCTCTATTAAAGGTCCTCCAGGCCTTAATTTTTCCTTTCTTTAAAGCTTCTAGTTTTTTATTCCACAAGGCGCATTGTGGGTAAATTTTGGGGGTTTGGTATGTGGGATACTGTTGTACGCACTTTGGAGAATGATTTTGTTGATATTGCTTGCTTCCTTGTTGATATTCGAAGACTTTGGGATGGAATTGTTGAGGTTGCTTGTAAGGCTTTCAAATTTGTCCCAATCCGCTTTATTCGTTTCAAAACGTTGTATAAAGTTGTCTTTTTTGTTTCTGTTGTTTGGGATAATTTTGATGGTAATTGGGAAGTGGTCACTCCCTTGAGGGGAATCGCTGACGTTGAAATCACAATAGATTCCAAGGTCGGGCGAGCAAAAAGCTACGTCGACGTGCGTGAGTGATCTATGGGTTGAGAAGTGAGTTGGTTGACCGTTGTTAAGGATGATGAGGCCGTTGTCAAGGATGAATTTTCCAAGAATTCTTCCCCTTTGATTGGTTGTGGGGGATCCCCAGTAGCTGTTCCAGCTATTGAAGTCCCCTGTAAACAATGTTGGGCAGTTTCCTAAAAGTACTAATGAATCGAGGTCTGCGTGAGTAAACTTTCTGTTTGGAGGGATGTATGTTGAAACAATATTGAGTTTTTTAACAGATTTAATTTCAAGTGCTACGGTGTCGACTGTATTTTGAAGTGGGATTGTTCTATTGATTTGTGTATTAGAAATGCTGCACCGCCATCCGAACTGTGCGAGGGTGTATGGTGAAATTCGAAGTTTATTGGGACTGGTAATTTTTGGAAGTAAGTGATGTGGGTCTCCTGGAGGGAAACGATTTTAGGATTGAAACGCTTAATTAGAACTAGTAGTTCATTGTAGTTGTTGAGATAGCCATTAATATTCCATTGAAGAAGTTTAAGGGTCATTTTAGTTTTGGTTTTGTGTTTGATTGGAGGAGGAAAGGGCTTTAAGTTTTGATCTAGTCAATACAGAGTTTTGGTAATTTTTTAATAGTCTTTTTGTTCTATTTGAAGTGTTTAGTGGTACACTCAAAACAAAATTAACCCTAAGGTCAAGGAAATCGCCCTATTTTTGTCTTCAAGACAAGCTCGACCTAAAATTTAGGGTAACACTTTCCTATATTTTTGAAGCCATTTTTCTAAATTTTAGGGTAATTTTTCTAAATTTAAGGGTAAAAATTTCTAAAAAAAAGAAAGTTTTATTAAAAGATAGAAATTGAAAACAAAACAAAAAACATGTTCAATCATGATTTATTTTTGTATATACATATGTTTATGTTATGGATACTCTTATGTACATACATACATACATATGCATCCGTACATATGTATGTTCTGAATGTTAAGGTTATATAAATGTAGCAATTATGTGTGTATTTTCGCCTGGATTTCTTATTTAATAAAGCCAAATATCGTTGCAAATGTAGACTGCAGGACTGCGGGGTATTGGAAAGTAGAAAATTGTGGTTAGTTAATATTTTATCTTCATGATAATCTCCCGCGCGAGGAGCGAACGGCCTACGTACTGAGCCATTGAAGCACTTAATTTGGCTGTGGCAAACCCAGCATTGTATGCAAAGGATGAAGCGGACAACACATTTGAATTCTACTTGTATAATTCTGACCATTTGTGGTTTTACTTATGTATATAATTTATATTATGTGTAGTATATAGTAAAATAGTAAATATCTTTCATACAAAATTAAAAAAAAAAACTGAATAATTATTTTGGTTTACCGTTTGTCCTCATTAATAAAAATTTTTTTAAAAAATTTAAAAAAAAAGTTTAAAAAAAAATTTAAAAAAAAAACAGAACAAAAAATAAAAAAAAAAAAAATGAATAAAAAAAATGTTAGCGCTGGGACTCGAACCGGCGTCGTTTCGATTATTTTTTAAATATTTCGGAATTTAAAAAAAAAATTTTAAAAAATCGGATGACTATATCAGATAGCTGACATGGGAACGGTGGGAAAATTAAATGGAAATTAATAGGAAAAAATTATAGCTTTGTTGACTTTTATTACATTCTCTTCTCCTCTGGGATATGGCTTTTCTTTAACATTTCAAAATTTCGTATTAAACTTATAAAAAATTCGGACGGCTATCTCTAAAGATTATAAAATGAAAGACCGATTTTTAAGGGGATACGCCTACAGCCCAAACCGTAAGAGCTAGAGCAGCCAAATTTTTGCACAGTATTCCATTGGGGATCTAAACGCCCAATCAGCTCCAACCTTAATATTTCGAAGCTCTAAATTTGGTCTATTTGATTGCTTAACTTCTAAAGTGGTTGGAATTTTGAAATTTGGAATATGCCGAATTTTAGGTATTGAAAAGTCCTATTAAGATTTCTAAATGAAATTTCGATATCCCCCATAATTTGGGGGCTACATTTAAAGTTAACTTTTCGATTTAAAAAATCTAAACCGCTGCTCCGATTATGATGATTTTTGGATCATTAGTTATTCTATGGCCCAAATTCTTAAGTTTAATTTTTCAAGTTTTTAACATTTTTTTTAGTATTTTTAAAGAATTTATTTAGATTTTCTAAGTTATTGCGTCGCATTTTGCGGGAGCCTGCCAAGAGAGCGAAACCCAGAGAGCGGATGCCAAAAGAGCGACGGCCGAGAGAGCAACAGCCAAGAAAACTAATGAGGGGGAGGGGGAAGTGCTGTGTGAAAAGGGGAGGGGAAAGGGGCAATTTAAGTTAAAATTTGTTTTGGATTTTAAAATCGTATACTGCTGCTCCGATCAATACGATTTTCGATCAATAGTCAGTTCTGTGGATCAAATGCTTAGGTTTTTTTTTTTAAAAGTATTTTTCATTTTGTTGCAGAAGTAGGAGCCCTATTTAATTTCGGTCATGGAAGAAAACAGACAAACTTACTAAACTTCTGTAAGCAAAGGCAAAATCTTAAGATTCGAATTTCGAAACAAGTACGGAAGTTTGATCTGTAAGCAATCAAATACGTTACTTCTTCAGATATGTATGTATGCATGTAGGTATGTATATTTTGATATGTTTTGATTTGTATTGTGTGTTTAAATACAAATAAAATTATTACCTTCCTTTCAGCCAATGCTCAATCTTTCTAGGTTATTTGTAAAGTTTAAAAGTAATAATTATCGATCATATGCGGAACCTGGAAAAATTAGTTACTTCGCTACTTTTGTATGGGATGCCAATCTTTGCGTGTTTGTACAAAAGTTTTCATTTCATTCAAAACTAGAAATTTGAAAAAACAAATTCCAATTTACAAACATATATATTTGTGCGCTCAATAAAATTGCATTGATAACATTGTAACTGAAAGCAAGTACAACAATTCGCGACTTTCACATGGATCACATTCATTTATTATATGTTTTTAATTTTTATTGATTCGACAAGGATGAGATCGCAAGTTAGAAGAGGGCTATACTAAAAAATACACTCGCCCTTCTTTGCCACAATTTGTTTTTTGAAAGTGAGAAGGATATAATGATAATGAGCTTTAGGACAGTAGCAAGTGTAAGAAATGGGGACGATCAAGCGCACAATGAACTCTCTGAGAGAGCTTGCCTACACTCATAAAAAAAAATCGAAGAATTTCCATTAAATCAAGGAAATTCTTTCTTGAATTTTTGCCAAAGGCGACCTCACCTTTGTTTTAAGAAATGTTTTTTTTGAAAGGCACCTTTAAAACCAGAAAAAATATTTCTTGAAACAAGAAATTAAATTTCTTAAAACAAGAAAGGGTTTTTTGGAAAGCCACCATTAAAAGAAGAAAAAATATTTCTTGAAACAAGAAAGGCGATTCTTGTTTCAAAGGTGGTTTCTTTCTTGTTTCAAGAAATTAATCTTCTTAAAACAAGAAATGGTTTTTTAAAAAGGCACCTTTCAAACAAGGAAAAATATTTCTTAAAACAAGAAAATATATTTTTGTTTTAAATGTGGATTCTTTCTTGTTAAAAAATGTAAAATTTCCTATCAAGAAATTTTATTTCTTGATTTAAGAAATAATATTTCTTGAAAGGAAGTTTTACTTAACCCTCAAATATAAAATAAAATGTAACTTCGTTTTTTTTTTGATATTGCATATTTTATTTAATTACATTTGAAACACATAACACTTAACATTTAAACATTTTTAATTATCAAATTTTTGCATATTAGCATATGAGTTATTATTGGTGGTGTATTTAATTCACATAATTTAACTATTGTATACCCCATGGCCTTTTGAACTTCATATGACATAAGGTGATCACAAAGCACAGTATATATTCGCATTCCTTCATCTGGAAAAAAAAAGAGTTATTGGGATATAAAATATTTATTTTTAGATACACAACATTTTTTGAAATTTAATGTTAATAATAGCCAAAATACAAACACGTTGGTCAAAAGACCGAGAGAGAGAGGCAAGGATAGAACAGATAGAACTCGAAGATGGGGGTTGAAAATCGAAGTTCAGAGAGAGAGAGACACGGGAGAGACACAACATATTTTTCTTTTTGATATACTTACCTTAGAAGGTTTTAAAACAAAATTACAGCTTCGCCAAACCATTTATTTGGCAGATGCAACGGCTCTCACTGCAGGTATTTTAGAGATTTCTCCGACATGTTTCACTCTGAAAAATAAATATAATGCAAGTAATAAGGCGAAGTTATTATAGAGAACTCTACATCTAAAAATAGATGTACAAATGTATGTATGTACGTAGCTTTTAGCTAGAAAACAATTCAACTAAGTTTGTGTAAAACTTGGTTAAGAGATTTCGAATTTTTCCTTTAATTAGATACATACATTTGTATGCGCGCTATACAAAAAATTATATATGTACATACCTTTGAATAATTGGAAAAGGCTTCACTCTTTATCCGCTTGAAAAATACGTCCATCACTTACAAATCTTTTTTCACAACTGACGCTCGGATGATCAGAGATGTCGGTAGGCGGGTAGTAGTCGGGCCGAGTAGGCCCTTCGTCCTACTTCGTTTTTTTCTGTCGTCAACATTCGGTAGCCGAAGGAAGTCAATGGCTACTTTCTTATATTCAAGGGACATTTCTTTCACATGTTCAAAGGCGATTTCGCCATTAAATACGTAGAAAATGTTTTGGCTGCGACGGCAAAACAATCATATGAGATTTTCATTTTTCTATTTTCAAGAAAAATTATTTCTTGAATTTTTTCCATCAAGAAAGGTTTTCTATATTTAAAGGCAAATTTTCTAATTACAAGAAATTTTTTTTCCATTTTCAAGGGTAAGCCGATTTAATGGCGAGATTTCTAAAATTGAGAAATACATTTTTATGAGTGTAAAGAAAGAGAAACAAGCACAAGATTGACCGTGGTGTGGCAAGGGGTAGGGTTTAAATTCACAATTATGATTTCAATTTTGGTTTAAAAAACTCTCTTTAGTACATATATTGATCATTTTTTTGAGTTCATTTTAAAACCAGGAACTTTGAAGTTTTTCTTTAATCGTATATCCCCCATTTTACGACCTACTTAGGCAAAAAACAAGCCAAAAAAGTGATCTTTGTTTTTCTAACACATCATGAAATGTTAGGATTGGCTATCTGTGCGCTCCGTTTAGACAAGGAAAAATAAAAGAGCCCCGGTACCAATACATTATTGCTAAACTCATTTGATGGTTTAGAAGTCTCCTATAAATCGGTCGACTCTGTCCCTGATGTTGACAATGCGGTTCATTACCCTGTTGAATTTTAAAATTCGTTGAATCTAGCAAGGATTCCACAGCATAATCTGTCTCTTAAGATTGGATCACCCGAAATGTTATTGCGAAATTTAGGTCCCCCAAAGTTATGCAATGGGACACGATTGCAGATAAAAGGTCTTCATAAAAATGTAATCGAAGCAACTTTATTTACGGGATCCGCGTTCGGTCTGCCGTTTCAGTTTAAGAGGCTACAATTCCCTCTAAAAGTTTGCTTTGCAATAACTATAAATTAATCGCAGGGGCAGACTTGGAAGCTGGCTGGACTAGATCTTAGAGAAGATTGCTTTTCTCATTAGCTCTGCCAGTAGCCTTATTCTCGATCTTTAAGGATCTTCTAAAAATGTTGTTTACACAGAAGTTTTAAAGTAATCATATTAAAAAAAAACGCGCCAATTTTTCTGGAAATAAGAAAGTCCTGACAACCGTACTCCAAACTAATTTTAAGCGAACGAAGTCGCTTCGGGTATAGCTAGTATTATATAGATGCCATAGAAAGGATAAAAAAATTAAAGCCAAAATATACGTTGTTTGACTTTGATATCTTTAAAATTGAGGCAGTTATTCATTTTGGCCAAAAAAAGTGGTCAAATGCCCCATAGTGCGCTGTTTTAAAGGGTAAAAAATATTTAAGAAATTATTTTTTTTATGATTTTTCTTTGGTGTAAAACTGCATTAAGCAACCGACAAAATGAGGTATCGTTTATAAAAATCGGTTAAGAACTTACCTAAAAGATGGGTTCGAAAACTTTCTTATTTATTCTATGTTATTGAAATTTTGTATGGAAATCATACTTTTTGACCAAGCAGTTATTGGTTTGTTTATGGTTTGTTCAATAAACAAGAGAGAACGCTATAGTCGAGTGCGTGGACTGCGTCGACTATTAGATACCCGTTACTCAGCTAAACAACTTTAATATAAGTATGCCTTCCTCTATGTTTTTCGCGCGTCCCATTTAAAATAATTTAGATTTTGCAATAACATAATTAGAGTGACCAGAGGGTGTCATAAAGGACAATTAGTAATTCATTTGAATTCGGCGCTCTTTTATAGTTTGCAGCTTTTTTTCAGTACCAGAAGCAGTATTGAACACGGCGCCATCTATACCATGGAATTGGTACCACTGGCCATGAAAGGCGGAAATGTAGGCGCTTGCCACGTATAAGCGTTTAATGGGGTTGTGGGGGGGGGGACGACATAATCTCGCCGACATAAACTCGCCAAAATTTAAGCGACATAAGATCGCGCGGGTTTATTTCGTTTTCAAGCGTCATAACCTCGCCCCAAATTATACGACATCCACTCGCCGCTGGCGATTTTATTTCGCTCTGAAGCGACATAAACTCGCTCGACTTTATATCGGTTTAAGGCGACATAAACTCGCTTGCGGCAACTAATTTGAATTTTGGGTTTGTTTATGTTTTTGAGCAAGTGTGACCGAAAAATAACGCTCGAATTTTACTAAATTAACCAACTCTGGACCCTCAATAATTTACCGAAATTAGTATTTTTTTTGGGCCAGTTTTGGTTAGGTTGAGTACTAGCCCTTACTAGCGGTATAAGTTTAATGTGAAAAATAACAAAAGTTCAATGATTGAAAAGAGACAAATATAGATCAATGAAAGAAATAGTTCTTTGAAAAAAAGTAAAAAGTGACAAATATAGATTAATGAAAAAGGTAGTTCTTTGACGCATTGTGCTTAAAGAAGTTGATGAACTCGGACGCAAAATGAGCATTGCATTTAAATTTCAAGTTGGTAGCCGGCAAGGGTCACGACTTATTCATACCCTGGACGACAACCAGTTGTTTGCAAAAAATAAATAATTAAAAAACGGCGATACAGCGTACACATGTCGCGTAAAAGATTGTAAGTCGCGAGTGTACTTATCCAGTGACGAAACGCGTGTGTTTGCCAATCCAGACCAACGGCACCATAATCATGGTGAACAAAGTCAGGAAATAAAAAAAATCAACGCGATTGAAGATGCTAAACAGCGTTGCCAAAAATCGACAGAGAACGACGACAATAAAAAAATTTTCAACGACGTTATGGTAGAGTAAGTAGAAAATTAAAGCACGTATGTATGTATGTACCTAAATTAAAAAACGCGCGCGCACTTTACACCAATACAAGTGTTTGCAGACGCATGCAGTTATAACAATTACTGCAAAATCTGTGCGCGCGGTTTTTGATCTGCAATATTAGAGTTATTTCTAAATAAATGTATGTATGTGTATTATGCCAAAATCTCCCAATACCCCGGAAGATCTGCGAGATGCATTTAATGATAAAAATGTTTTGGAGATATATAGCATGACAAAGGCCAACTCCCCAAAGCCATTTTTCAAACATTTACACATATCTGCTGCATTTTCATAAGCTATATTTTCCTCCGAAAAGACTATTTTGCTAATAGAAAAGGACCGCCATTTTTTGATCGATGCCACCTTCAAAGTGTGCCCATTTGGTTCGTTTAAATATGTTCTGATTATTTACATCAGACATTTGCAAAAGGTAATTTTTCATCAGTGAATTTATAACCATAATTGACAACACTGATATAAACACTTTTAGTATCGGACCCTGAAAACTGAAATGAATTAAAACAAGAGAGAACGGTATAGTCGGGTGCCCCGACTATCAGATACCCGTTACTCAGCTAAGGGAGTGCGAGGGAGATAGATATATAAAATCTTTGATCGGGCATAATTTTTAAACGAATGGTCCGATTTGAAAAATTTCTTCTACATTTCGATAGGTATTGAGAGTCACAATAAAACTGCATTTTTAGTTTTCCAAAATCTTTAATGGTGTGGGCGCCAGACACCTTTAAAAAAATGGTGTAGGGCGATTGAGGGCGTTAGAGGGGGCGTGGCACCATTTTGAAATAAACTTGCGCTGCGTAGGAACTCCAAGAATATGCATGCAAAATGCCAATCCTCTAGCTTTTATAATTTCCGAGATCTCAGCGTTCATACGGACGGACAGACGGACAGACGGACATGGCTAGTTCGACTCGGCTAGTGATCCTGATCAAGAATATATATACTTTATAGGGTCGGAAAAGCTTCCTTCTCCCTGTTACATACTTTTGCACGAATACAATATACCCTTTTACTCTACGAGTAACGGGTATAAAAACCTGCGAAGTAAAAGGTACTTAAGGTAATCATTTTTATGTACATAATTTCGGTTTTCAGGGTCGGATGACTAAAATAGAATAAAACGTTTTTATATGTATTTTATATGTAATTTTCAAATATAGATCACACTATTCATTTTTGTGTTAATGACACGGAAAACAGAAGTTTTCTATCAGCACCTATTCACTTACATAGACTGCAACATATTTAGTTTGGATGGAGGCTCTTTTATATCGGATTATGAGAGGGCTATGAGGAATGCGTTAAGAAATTTGCACCGTAACACCAATTATTACGCTTGCTGGTTTCATTTTTGTCAAGCTTGTAAAAAAAATGGAAGACGCTTTCCAGGATTTGAAGTTGCAATCAAAAATAACAAAAGTGCATATATACTTTTCCTTCAATTTCTACATTTGCCTCTTCTACCCGCAAATTTAATACTGAATGCATTTAATGTATTAAAAGTCGAGACGATTGCGGTCAGCAAGACGTTATTTGACCCTTTTGTTACATATTTTGAACATCAATGGCTTAAATCGGTAAGTTTTTTAAGACTGTGATTTGATCTGTTCACTGTAAGTACTATATATACATCACCATTTTTGCTAAAAATAATTAGATTTCATACAATAATTTCTTATTTTGTACTTATTGTCCAGGAGGGAACAGAACGCATTTCAGTTTTTAAGAGGAATACAAGGACGACCAGCTCGATTGAAGCTTATAATCTAAACTTAGAGAAGAAAATACATGCAAAAGGGCATACGTTCGAATTTGTGAAATGCCTCATTGATGCGGAATACGAAAAATCAAGAGAATTCGCACTCTTATTTCAGAACGGCGGTTTAGGAAACGCTGCACCGAAGCGCCATTTGCGGGTAAGTTTCTATTGATCAATAAATTAAAACTAATAAGAAACCATTAATAATAAACATGTATTGTATTTATTATCTTAGGACCGAGCCGAAAAAATAATGGACGAAATGAATTTGTTGGATCGCCAAGAAATTGATGTCACCGGATTTTTAGCGCGGACTGTGGATCTCTGCGACAACTTTCACAAAAAGGATATTTTTGATTCAATCGACGAGGAAATGACACCAAACTTACCAAATCTGGCTTCTTTGGACATTTCCATTTCTTCATCCAGTTTAAGTTAAGTACTTAATTGAATTAAGTTTAAGTCGAGCATAATTCTCAAAATGAATCTTTTTTTATTTTTTCTAATTTTTCTTGATCTCTTATAATTTTTTCTGTGAAAATTACGAATTGAAGAATAACAAGAGAGAATGCTATAGTCGTGTGCCCCGACTATCAGATACCCGTTACTCAGCTAAAGGAAGTGCGAGGGAGATGGATATATAAAACTTGGATCAGGCATAACTTTTGAACGCTTGGTCCGATTTGAAAAATTTCTTCTACATTTCGATAGGTATTGATAAACACTATAAAACTGCTTACTTACTTTTCCAAAATCTTTAAAGGTGTGCGCGCCAGACACAGACACACACACACATAAAATCGTTTAAGGCGATTGTGGGCGTTAGAGGGGGCGTGGCGCTCGTCTGAAATAAACTTGCGCTGCGTAGGAAGCCCAAGAATTTGTGTTGTTAATCCCAAATTTCTAGCTTTTATAGTTTCCGAGATCTCAGCGTTCATACGGACGGACAGACGGACAGACGGACATGGCTATATCGACTCGGCTTGTGATCCTGATCAAGAATATATATACTTTATAGGGTCGGAAACGCTTCCTTCTCCCTGTTACATACTTTTGCACGAATACAATATACCCTTTTACTCTACGAGTAACGGGTATAAAAATAAAGGTAAAAGTTAACTACTGGGGCGCCACAATGTAAATGGGAAATTAGGGATACCTAAACTTGATACCGGCAAGTGATCTACGACAAGATTGTTTGGCCGTTGGCAACTATGTAACGCAATGACACGAATTTTTTAAACCGTGTTAGGCCGATGGCAGCCTTTTGTCGTTTTTTTAATGGCGATATAATTTCGTTTGCTAACGTCATAAACTCGCCGACAGCGACCTTACGTCGCACTCAAACGACTTAAAGTCGCGCGATATTATGACGTTTTAAAATGACATAAAGTCGCCAGAAAAAGAGCGACATTGTCCCGCCGCGAATTTGTACTGGGCGAGATTATGTCGGCGGACTTATGTCGCTATGCCGTTGTGGGCGTTAGAGTGGGCGTGTAAATACAAATCAGTTACAATTTTCATATTAGCGTGAAAACTGTGGGCTTGAAGGCATTAATAATTTCGTAAGCTGATGTATTAAAGCTAGGACTAGGCTTTAGTATTTAATCTAGAATTCTTTTGTCGAATTTGTATCTCGTTTTCCCCCTCAGTGCAATAAACTCCACCCAACGCGATGCTACCTAAAGCTGTTAATAAAGCGCACACCAAAATATATAGGTACGTATCTAAGTATCTGAGGGATACGGCTCAGCGCTTCTCGAATAGTTAACGTAAAGCGTCCTGGGATGAGGCATTCAAATCAAAAACCATGAGAATCCAAGAAACGAAGTGGAGCGGAAAGCTTTCAGTGCATACATACTGGAGGTACTGGTGGGTAGAATAACGCCGAGGGGAAATGTCGCAACCAACTGTTGGGAGAACTGCCACGATTGTCCGGCAAAGAAGCCCCGAGCCTCTTGGTGTGTTTTTTAGTCCGTTCTTTTTACCTTACGTTTCATTTATTGCGCATGAGATTTCTTTTTTTGTAAATTAAGAATTTTCCTTCAGCTTTTTACAGCTCCTCAATGACTGACTACGCTTATCCTCCACTGGGCTCTTATACTGAAGTCTCTCAGCCGGCTGTTGGCGTTATAAAAGCCCAACGCTTCATTGCACAAATATAGTAGAGGACCGGGAGACAGTCAGGCAGGCAGCGTCTATTCTAAAGGCCCAAAAGGGACCGGGACCTGCAAAAGGAGTCGCAACTCGAGCCGGAGTGGTATCGGGAAGCGTTCACCACTTAACAGAGCACACAACTTGGCTTGCGGTGAATTCTCTGTTCAAGAGTTGAGGGTGTACATCATTTATGCATACGAGGTCATACAATACTTGTGAAAGTCTCTATCCAATGTCTGTAATGAAGACAAAAAATTGACGAAAGTTTGAATTCTTAAAAACAGAACAATAATGTTAAGAGGTTCGATAAAAACCAAGGCTTGGATCTTAACAAAATTAACAAAAATATTGTTTAGTAAGAGTATAACAAAAGTGGAAAAAAAAAAAAAAAAGTTTCATGCCGATAGCTGAGAACTGAGAGACTCGGCTATTGGTGCTAATCAAGAATATACATATATTCTTTATGAAACGCCTCCTTTACTGCATTGCATTAAAAAAATTCGATATTTAAAAACTAAAAATGGCTCCAACTTTTTACAAAAACCGATTGTAACTAACAATATGGCGCAAATGTTAAAATAAAAAAAAACAATTTTATATGTGGGGGCAAAGGTTAAAAAATAGGGTTCTCTCTTGTTTTACTATATTATCACTGCAACTTGGCATTAATATATTAATTATATTATATATTAATTTATTATATATTAATTATTAATTAGATTATGTATACATTTCCCTTTCTGTCCACTCTGTCCATTTGTGTTAACCTAAGTTATGGCAGCACTGGTATTCAGATATTTTCAAAATTAATTTTTGGAACTTTTGGCTGTCAATTTAAAAACAGAAAGGTGTTTAAACAGCAACGTATGGGACCGAACTTCGGCTGTTACCCCCTGTCAGAGGCGTCACAAAAATTACATTTTGCTGGCTAATTACAATTTCAAATTAAATCACAAGTAATTAACTGAAAGTCAAAGACAAACATGGCAAACACACAACGGTGGGGGTTTTGGGAATTTGACAGCATTTTATGATTTACAAACGCAATGTAGATTTTTGGCCTAATGGTCTTTTGTTCCTGCTTGACAGGTGGGTGTTGGGTGGGTGGTGGTGGGTTAAGGGGTCACGCCATGGGTGCGCGCCATTGCAGGAATATTTCCCTGCCAAATGGAAGACATTAAAAGCGACAACAAGCAGCCAAATGGGCAAAACAGGCGACACATTAAAATACATTTTTAATGTTGATGTGAACGCGCCCTGCCCTTTTCCGCCTTCGGAAACATTTTCTTCTTTATGTGCCGTGTTTATTATTTATACATGTGTCTGTCTGTTTTCGTCTCCCTTTGACTTTTGACGTTCCCGATCCCTCATCTCGCCACCGGAGCTCCCTTTCAAAACTAGCACCTCCACCAGTAGACTGACACGACCTCCGTTGGAAATGTAATCTAAATAATTACTTTTATTGCGATTTAGGCGTATTGTAATTACCATTACACTGGTCGACAAAATCGAATCTAAATTGTTAACCTCTTTTGTGAACTATTTTGTGTCGCTGGGTCTAAAATAAGAAAAAACCTATTTTCTCACGGTTAAGATATCTTAAGATATCGGCGGATATATGCGACATTTTTTTAAAAGAGAGGTCAGCTTTAAGTTTTATTTGAATTGAAATTTAAAATGTTAAATAACACTGGTCGAAAAAAAAATAGCCCAAGACTACGCGCTGCAAATCTTGAAAGGATTTAAGCTGTAGTTTACAACCCCATACTTGGAAACTTTCTATCGCGTCCAGTTTTGAAAAATCCGGGGTCAAAGTTCCAAATTTTTGAATTTTGGTCTTTTTTTTGCGGCTTAATAGCAAGTAAACCCATCGTAGCCCAAAGCCTTTAACTTTAACAGTGTCCAATCACCAAATTGGGTGATTTCTACTTCTTTAGCTACAATGGATTTTACTAAGGTAAGTTTTGTCACTTTTTATACCCTTGCAGAGGGTATTATAATTTTATTCAGAAGTTTGTAACGTAGTGAAGGAGAAGTTTCCTACCCCATAAAGTATATATATTCTTGATCAGGGTCACTAGCCGAGTCGATCTAGCCATGTCCGTCGGTCCGTCTGTCCGTCCGGATTAACGCTGAGATCTCAGAAACTACAAAAGCTAGAGAATTGGGATTGCCCACACATATTTTTTGGCTTCCTACGAAGCGCAAGTTTGTTTCAGCCGGGGGCCACGCCCCCTCTAACGCCCACAATCGCCTAACGCCCACAACAAACGAGTTTAAAAAATGTGTCTGGCGCCCACACCTTGGAAAAGTAAAAATGCAGTTTTATTGCATTTATCAATACCTATCGAAATGTAGAAGAAATTTTTCAAATCGGACCATTCGTTAAAAAGTTATGCCAGATTAAAAATTGTCTATCTCCATCTCCCTTGCACTTCCTTTAGCTGAGTAACGGGTATCTGATAGTCGGGGCACCTGACTATAGCATTCTCTTATGTTATTAAATAAAAACGTGCAAAAACGAACCTAACAATGCTAAACCGGACGTAGAGAATATTTTACACGTATGAGAGCTAAAAGGACATGCAAAGACATATAGATATCGGATAGGGTCTGCTGGTCTTGTTGCAGCCCACTATGCCCACCCAACCTTGGCCACGAATTCCAAATTTTACGCTGGTTCATGGCCCCATTTGCTTTCGGGGGTTGGGGGTTAATTAGCGGGGATCAGAAAGTAGTTATTTACGCAAACATTATAATAATTTATTACAGACTAAATATTACAATATAAAATTTCACAGCTCTCTTCGGTTTTCCCCTCAATAAGGTTAAGTTATAAATTAAATATAATTCTTCAATTATTTAAGTTTTAAAATGTACTTTTTACGGTTAAATTGAAAACAACAAAACCACTTTGTTTACCTTTGGATTTAATTCAGCATTTATACGTCGCTGTTAATTAACAGTTTCAGTTATGTTAGCTAAGGTAAACAAAAGGTTTTCTGTTCCCATGTTAGTTCTGGGCAAATAGTGGCTTTACATAGGGCGAATGGAAAAAAAAACTCACAAGAGGAAATTCATATTTTTGGTTGGAGTACACTGCAAAACGAGTTATAATAATTACTCCGAACCTACGACCTTCTCTGTTCGAGAATCCAAAACCAAAAGAAGGTAACCTAACCCTCCAGCTAGCACCAAACGCGACATTCCCTTTTCCTCTTCCCAGCTACTTGACACTTTTCTCTGTTAATCTTTGTTTTCTTTGACCTGTATCTGATCTGTATTAGATAAGGGTTTAACAGGGCTGTTAAACAGATGCTCACTGACACCGTCTCGATCCTATTTGGAGACTGCACACTACTGTATCTTACGGAAAAGGTCTAACGGACTTTCGGTCCTAGCTTAGCTCTAAGGGTATTTTAGGGGCAGCTACAAGACTCATTACACACTCTAACAGAAGACCAATCTTCAATGTTACGTTTCAGAAATTTTAATAGAGGGCGCCTCTGCTATGTAAGTTAGCTGCTGTATGTTGCATTCTCACGTCTCAGAAATTCGATGAGATTCGATGCTGAGACTATTTAATTGCAAGAAGTTTTAAGCATCCTACGTTTTAAAGCATCCTACGTGGAGTTTTTAGAATTAATTCAAAGGATGGTAGTGTGCACTAAGTATTTGTTTGATTAAACATTTTAAATTAATCGCGGGTTTTTTGTAATTAATTATTTTAGTGACCGGTCTAACACGAATATTAAAAAAAAAAAAACTATATTTTAAAGAAAACTATATTTTAAATAGAGATACAGGCGAGTCCATCCATCAAATCTTTGGGAATAAAAGAGTAGGGAAGAAGTTTTAAGCATCCTACGTTTTAAAGCATCCTACGTGGAGTTTTTGGAATTAATTCAAAGGATGGTAGTTTGCACTAAGTATTTGTTTGATTAAACATTTTAAATTAATCGCGGGTTTTTTGTAATTAATTATTTTAGTGACCGGTCTAACACGAATATTTAAAAAAAACTATATTTTAAAGAAAACTATATTTTAAATAGAGATACAGGCGAGTCCATCCATCAAATCTTTGGGAATAAAAGAGTAGGGAATTTTCTTTAAAATGAATGTAGTCAGAAAATACTCTTTTTACGATTCTTGGAGAAATTTAGATCATAACCTTAAATTTTTTCAAATGCTCCTTTATTTGCACTTTGGCACTATGGTTTTTTTTCCGTTTTTTTTGGCATAAACTCTAATTTTAAACCTATTGAATTGATCTTTGATTTGAATACATTTTTTAAGCTCCCAAGATGACCTACCAAGTTTCAAATGATTTGGGGCACTATTTGATATAGCTGCCATATAACCGATCTGGCCGATTTGCCTCAACTTTTTTGTTTATCAAGCTATTGCTTTGCAATTTGGTTTGTATACATTTTTTAAGCTCCTAAAATGACATACCAAGTATCAAATGATTTAAGGCACTATTTCATATAGCTGCCATATAACCGACCTGGCCGACATGCAAAAAATGTCAATTAAACATTTTTATTTCATATTTTCTATATATTTAATGAAAAAAAAAAATAATCTAAGATCACATTTTAGTATTCATCTCCATTATTAGTGCATTATTCTGAAAGTAAAGATACATTTTACAAAATTTTAAATAAGTTTTGTTATGTTACTTTCTATAGAAGTTACTCAATTTTCTTCTAGTTCAAAGTATTCATCTTCTGAAGCCATACCTTAAGCCCGTCCAGTTTTTCAAAATGTTCGTCGGACGAATTCTTTTATTTAAATGTTTTTGTGCGATCACTCTCAATATGTGCTGTTGTACGGCGTCTCCTGAGCGATTGTGGTTGCTCCCAATGTCAACCAGCTCAGCACGACTACACTCATAAAAAAAAATCTAAGAATTTCCATTAAATCAAGGAAATTCTTTCTTGAATTTTGGCCAAAGGCGACCTTACCTTTGTTTTAGGAAATGTTTTTTTTGAAAGGCACCTTTAAAACCAGAAAAAATATTTCTTGAAACAAGGAATTAAATTTCTTAAAACAAGAAAGGGTTTTTTGGAAAGCCACCATTAAAAGAAGAAAAAATATTTCTTGAAACAAGAAAGGCGATTCTTGTTTCAAAGGTGGTTTCTTTCTTGTTTCAAGAAATTAAACTTCTTAAAACAAGAAATGGTTTTTTAAAAAGGTTTTTTGAAAGGTTCAAACAAGGAAAAATATTTCTTAAAACAAGAAAATATATTTTTGTTTTAAATGTGGATTCTTTCTTGTTAAAAAATGTAAAATTTCATATCAAGAAATTTTATTTCTTGATTTAAGAAATAATATTTCTTGAAAGGAAGTTTTACTTAACCCTCAAATATAAAATAAAATGTAACTTCGTTTTTTTTTTGATATTGCATATTTTATTTAATTACATTTGAAACACATAACACTTAACATTTAAACATTTTTAATTATCAAATTTTTGCATATTAGCATATGAGTTATTATTGGTGGTGTATTTAATTCATATAATTTAACTATTGTATACCCCATGGCCTTTTGAACTTCATATGACATAAGGTGATCACAAAGCACAGTATATATTCGCATTCCTTCATCTGGAAAAAAAAAGAGTTATTGGGATATAAAATATTTATTTTTAGATACACAACATTTTTTGAAATTTAATGTTAATAATAGCCAAAATACAAACACGTTGGTTAAAAGACCGAGAGAGAGAGGCAAGGATAGAACAGATAGAACTCGAAGATGGGGGTTGAAAATCGAAGTTCAGAGAGAGAGAGACACGGGAGAGACACAACATATTTTTCTTTTTGATATACTTACCTTAGAAGGTTTTAAAACAAAATTACAGCTTCGCCAAACCATTTATTTGGCAGATGCAACGGCTCTCACTGCAGGTATTTTAGAGATTTCTCCGACATGTTTCACTCTGAAAAATAAATATAATGCAAGTAATAAAGCGAAGTTATTATAGAGAACTCTACATCTAAAAATAGATGTACAAATGTATGTATGTACGTAGCTTTTAGCTAGAAAACAATTCAACTAAGTTTGTGTAAAACTTGGTTAAGAGATTTCGAATTTTTCCTTTAATTAGATACATACATTTGTATGCGCGCTATACAAAAAATTATATATGTACATACCTTTGAATAATTGGAAAAGGCTTCACTCTTTATCCGCTTGAAAAATACGTCCATCACTTACAAATCTTTTTTCACAACTGACGCTCGGATGATCAGAGGAGTCGGTAGCCGGGTAGTAGTCGGGCCGAGTAGGCCCTTCGTCTTACTTCGTTTTTTTCTGTCGTCAACATTCGGTAGCCGAAGGAAGTCAATGGCTACTTTCTTATATTCAAGGGACATTTCTTTCACATATTCAAAGGCGATTTCGCCATTAAATACGTAGAAAATGTTTTGGCTGCGACGGCAAAACAAACATATGAGATTTTAATTTTTCTATTTTCAAGAAAAGGTTTTCTATATTTAAAGGCAAATTTTCTAATTACAAGAAATTTTTTTTCCATTTTCAAGGGTAATGCGATTCAATGGCGAGATTTCTAAAATTGAGAAATACATTTTTATGAGTGTAAACACATATTGTACGTTTTTTCGAAAACGTGTTGATTCGGACAAAAAGGGTTAGTTTCTCTTTAATCTGCACACTTTGGTTAATAGTTTCTCGTTTACAACTTTTTGCAACACTTTGCCATGCAAAAGTACTGAACCACGAAACACAACTACTAAGCTCTTTCTAAAAATACACATAAACAAAACACGGTACAATTGGACAAAAACACATAATAACG
This sequence comes from Drosophila pseudotakahashii, assembly GCA_035046095.1. Classification (NCBI taxonomy): domain Eukaryota; kingdom Metazoa; phylum Arthropoda; class Insecta; order Diptera; family Drosophilidae; genus Drosophila; species Drosophila pseudotakahashii. Next base: position 70,285 of record JAWNOE010000036.1, read on the forward strand.
ACACAAACATTGGTAAACTTTAGTTTTACATACCTGGACAATCGTTTTCCATATTTATTCATTTAACTTTTTCGTAAACTTTGGCCACAACAAACGATCAAAGTCGCACAATTTTTCGCGCCAATTTCATACAAAACAGGTGGTACATAATCACCTGACTTTAACAGCTCGCCAGGAGAACAGTGTTGCTCCATATGTTAAAGTTACATTTTTTTTTCTGTCTAGGGTGCTTAAAAATTAAGAATAAACAGAATTTTAAGAAAAAAAAAAAATTGACTTTATGCCAAAAAAACGCGAAAAAAACCCATAGTGTGTGGATGAAAGATATCAAAATACTTTAATTTGAAATGTCTACTAAAGTAAGGCAAAAACACTTATCGCTACCATTGGACAATTAAAACGGACTTAAAAGGTTGAAAAAAAAATAAACCTATAACTGTAGCAAAAAATTAAAGAATGGCAAGTAAAATCTGAGAATTTTCGGTTCTATGAAACTAAAAAAAATATTCTTCCGATTTAAAAAAAAAAATTTATGTTAATAAAACGGTAAAAGTTTTAAGAATTTATCTCTAACAAGACAGAACGCTATAGTCGGGTGTCCCGACTATCAGATACCCGTTACTCAGCCAAAGTGAGTGCGAGGGAGATGAAGATAGAAAATTTTTAATCTGGCATAACTTTTTAACGAATAGTCCGATTTGAAAAATTTCTTCTACATTTCGATAGGTATTGATAAACACAATAAACACAAACTGCTTACTTACTTTTCCAAAATCTTTAAAGGTGTGCGCGCCAGACAGACACACACACACATAAAATCGTTTAAGGCGATTGTGGGCGTCAGAGGGGGCGTAGCGCTCGTCTGAAATAAACTTGCGCTGCGTAGGAAGCCCAAGAATTTGTGTTGTTAATCCCAAATCTCAAGCTTTGTGTATTAAGAATTTATCTCTAAAAATAGCATAGTTGATCTGATTATTCCTTTGGCAGCTTCGTGAAGAAATGATGAAGAAATATGGGGACAATTTTTTTATTCGGAAACCACGTGTATTCCGGCGTACAGAATTTTTTTAAATTTACAAATTTGTTAATATATTTCTTTGAAAGATATTAAGATATTTCACAAAGTTGCAAGCCAAATATTAAAATAACTCAAACGAGCTTAATTATACAAATATTTTTAAAAAACAAGGGAGAACGCTATAGTCGGGTGCCCCGACTATCAGATACCCGTTACTCAGCTAAGGGAGTGCGAGGGAGATGGATATATTAAAACTTTGATCGGTCACAACTTTTTAACGAATGGTCCGATTTAAAAAATTTCTTCTACATTTCGATAGGTTTTGATAATCACAATAAAACTGCATTTTTACCTTTTCAAAATCTTTAAAGGTGTGGGCGCCAGACACCTTTCAAAAAATGAGGGGGTGGTTAGAGGGGGCGTGGCACCTCTTTGAAACAAACTTGCGCTGCGCTTACTCCAAGAGTATGCATGCAAAATGCCAATCCTCTAGCTTTTATAGTTTCCGAGATCTCAGCGTTCATACGGACGGACAGACAGACGGACAGACGGACATGGCAAGTTCGACTCGGCTAGTGATCCTGATCAAGAATATATATACTTTATAGGGTCGGAAAAGCTTCCTTCTCCCTGTTACATACTTTTGCACGAATACAATATACCCTTTTACTCTACGAGTAACGGGTATAAAAATGTTGTTCTATATATTGCCAGTAATTTACGGATAAAATTATTCGAGAAAGAAAAAAAATTTGCCGCTTAATCTTTATAAAAGTGATTGGAATCTCTGCTAACTTGTTATCAAATCTTAACATGTCTAAAAACCATATTTGCTCATCTACTTTGATACAAATTTAGCTGTACCTACAACTCTGTTAAAAGTTAACATTTCCAAAATTTTTCTAATTGGCATTTTACCGTTATTATCCATCGATTAGGGCTAGTACTCAACCCAACGAAACGTCGCACAGTCGCGCCTTTTGACTTTTGAAACAAGAGAGATAACACTAGTTTACAATTTTTAATTATTTTTATATATAAACGCTGGGACCCATTTTTTTCGTTTACTGTTGGGTCACTGATCACGATGAAAAAAAAAAAAACATTTTCCAAAGAATCGTTTTGGAGATATTTGAAATAGCTAGATTTTTGACCACTTGTTTTATTCAATGTAACACCTCTCAAAAACCGATGATCCGAAATTTTTAACTGGCACCCTTCGAAAGGAAATAGATGCACCTTTCCGAAAAGGTATGGCGCTTTGTGATCGGATTGAAATTGATGGATTTATAGCTTCTGAAAGTTCCAAAAAGTTTCATTTTTGGCGTTTTTTTTTCATAGCTAGTTTTTATTAATTTTTTAATAATATTAATAAATATTTTTAAATTATTTTGAGTATGCAGATCTAAAGGGCCGTTAGTACCAAAAAGTTGAGGCCGAATATTTGCAAATCGGATGTACATTCTAGGAGATATGCATAGTTTAGTAAAATGACTCAAAGTCATCACAAGTCAGCAGTGGTACCAAAAATCTTTTTTAAAGGAAGTCGCCTGTTTGCGCGATTTCCAATTTCGAGAAAGGATGAAAATAGTGTCATGTAATGTACGTACACTTGATTCTAAGACATTTAATTTATTTTTAAAAAAAATCGAGAAGGAAAATTTTTTGATTTTTTCGACAATATGAAATGACCAATAGGCATGGATGGTTTTTCGTTTCCCTTATGCAATAAAACAGCTTTCACGCTATACTTGCTTCCGTCAATAAATAGACGCCAGTCAGCAGGATTGTGATTTTCTCCAAGTGCTGCAAATAACGCTGTGACGTTATTGCAGAAACAAAAATCCTTTGTTTTTGTCGAAAAAATCCAAAAATTTTCCTTCTCGATTTTTTTTAAAAATAAATTAAATGTCTTAGAATCAAGTGTACGTACATTACATGACACTATTTTGATCGTTTCCCGAAATTGGAAATCGCGAAAACAGGCGACTTCCTTTAAAAAAGATTTTTGGTACCACTGCTGACTTGTGATGACTTTGAGTCATTTTACTAAACTATGCATATCTCCTAGAATGTACATCCGATTTGCAAATATTCGGCCTCAACTTTTTGGGACTAACGGCCCTTTAGATCTGCATACTCAAAATAATTTAAAAATATTTATTAATATTATTAAAAAATTAATAAAAACTAGCTATGAAAAAAAAACGCCAAAAATGAAACTTTTTTGGAACTTTCAGAAGCTATAAATCCATCAATTTCAATCCGATCACAAAGCGCCATACCTTTTCGGAAAGGTGCATCCTTTCCTTTCGAAGGGTGCCAGTTAAAAAAATTTCGGATCATCGGTTTTTGAGAGGTGTTACATTGAATAAAACAAGTGGTCAAAAATCTAGCTATTTCAAATATCTCCAAAACGATTCTTTGGAAATTTTTATTTTTTTTTCATCGTGATCAGTGACCCAACAGTAAACGAAAAAAATGGGTCCCAGCGTTTATATATTTTGGCTGTAAACTAGTGTAATCAAATGATGTAAACGGCATAAAACAGATAATTTTTCTACCTTTTAAATTAGTGTTTAAGACAGGTAGTGGGCGTGGCAGAGGCGTACTTACAAACCGGCAAATCAAAATATATTAACAAATACATTTTTTCCGACAAAAAAAATTTGTATACCCGTTACTCGCAGAGTAAAAGATGTAACAGGTAGAAAAAGGCGTTTCCGACCCTATAAGGATCAGGATCCCTAGCCGAGTCGATCTAGCCATGTCCGTCTGTATGAAGCTAAGATCTCGGAAACTATTAAAGCTAGACGATTGGTATTTTGCATGCAGATACTAGGAGTTCATACGCAGCCAAGTTTGTTTCATCAAAGTGTCACGCCCCCTCTAACGCCCACAAGCTGTGGCGCCAACAGTGTTTGATGCTACTATGAAACTTGTAACTGATATGTATTTGGTTCATCAACACCTATCGATTGGCTAAATAAAAGTCCTTAAACTCATAAACATAAAACTCATTAACGCAAAAACCTGTCTAGCGCCTACTTTTCCGCCTTTCATGGCCAGTGGTACAATTTCCATGCAATAGATGGCGCCGTTGACTCGTGTTCAACACTGCGTTTGGTGCTGGAAAAATGCTGCCAGCTATAAAACTATTAACTATTTGTCCTTTATGACACTCTAATTACATGAATAAGAAGAAGAGTCGTTGAATTTATTCTTGGATTAATGACAATATTTTCAGGACTTTTTTCTTAAATTAATGGCGAATCGCCTTTGATCTATTTTTCAGGAAAGTTGTGTAATTTTTTTGTATTCTAGTATGGTGGCGCAGCTGTTAGAGACGTCCGGACACTAATCATGTGTACAAAAGTCGCCGCGGAAACCGCGGTTCGACTTCACGCAGGGACGAGTCTAATTTTTTTTTGTTGTATAATTTGTTTTTGTTTGTATAAAATATCTTCAGTTTTTGTATTCTATTCACTGAATTGTGTTAATTGTTGTTAACAAGATTTAATTAAAGTAATTGCAATTTGTATGTGTTGGAGGTTAAATCGTTCAGTGGAATACTAGCCCGTGAATACCAAGTAAAATGTGAACCACTTCGTGTTGATGTTCATAAGCGACTGTTTTATTGAGAGGTAGAGAAAATACCATAAGTTAGGCAGTGTTGCCGTACATATAATGTTTAGCTAGTATTGCCAAATCAACACTCCTCTTCAATACTTGCAACTTTACATTATTGTAGTCCAAGTAATTTAGTACATTTCATATGATTTATCTTTTGCAAATTCTTTGTAAGTATATCTGCTACCATTTCATTTGTTGGACAATATTTCAAATCAATAAGTTCTTCTTCATAGCATTTCCTAATGTGATGGTACTTAATATCTATGTGTTTGCTTCTTGCATAAAAAACTGGATTTTTTACAAGATTAATTGCGCTTAAATTGTCGCCATGTATTAATACAGGCTGAAGACCAAAAAACAGTTTCATTTCATTGATAAGTTTACTTATATAAATTGCTTCTTTTGTGGTCTCCGACATCGCCACATATTCTGCTTCTGTACTGCTTAGTGCGATAGATTTCTGCTTCTTTGATGCCCAAGAGGAAGCAGAACCACCCCACATAAATGTATATCCGGTGTATGACCTACGATCGCTTGCATCGCTAGCCCAGTCGGCATCTGAGTAACCAGAAATATCCAGATCCGTCTTCACATATTTATACCCGTTACTCGTAGAGTAAAAGGGTATATTGTATTCGTGCAAAAGTATGTAACAGGGAGAAGGAAGCTTTTCCGACCCTATAAAGTATATATATTCTTGATCAGGATCACTAGCCGAGTCGAACTAGCCATGTCCGTCTGTCCGTCTGTCCGTCTGTCCGTCCGTATGAACGCTGAGATCTCGGAAACTATAAAAGCTAGAGGATTGACATTTTGCATGCATATTCTTGGAGTTCCTACGCAGCGCAAGTTTATTTCAAAATGGTGCCACGCCCCCTCTAACGCCCTCAATCGCCCTACACCATTTTTTGAAAGGTGTCTGGCGCCCACACCATTAAAGATATTGGAAAACTAAAAATGCAGTTTTATTGTGACTATCAATACCTATCGAAATGTAGAAGAAATTTTTCAAATCGGACCATTCGTTAAAAAGTTATGCCTGATCAAAGATTTTATATATCTATCTCCCTCGCACTCCCTTAGCTGAGTAACGGGTATCTGATAGTCGGGGCACCCGACTATAGCGTTCTCTCTTGTTTATCCTCAGGTCAACCGTTGTTTGTAAATAGCGTAAAATATGTTTGACAGCTGATAAATGCTCACTGTGAGGGTTGACATTTCTCTGCGACATTTTGCAGACGGAGTGTAAAATATCCGGGCGTGATTGATATTCCTTCACGTCAACTCGCCTGCACCTTTCGCTGACGCAATCAACTTGAAAGTTTGGTTCCAACGGTGTTGACACAGTCCGACATTCGCTCATGCCAAACTCCTTTAAAAGGCTCTTGATGTGTTTTCGTTGACCCATTAGTATGGCCCCTGTATCACCGTCGCGCTCGATTTCAAGTCCCAAAAAATCTGAAACAGGACCTTTATCGACCACCTGGAACTAAGATGAAATTTCCCTTTTAGATTTAACCACCTCACCAAGGTTTGAAGAAGCCAGCAGGAGATCATAGACGTAAACGGCTATTACATTGATGGTCTTCTCGTCAGTGGTCTTCACGTATAAGCATGGCTCGCTAACACACGCCTTGTAGCCCATATTATTAAGAACGTTGTTTAATTCTGTATTCCAGACACGACCGGCTTGTTTTAAGCCGTACAAGGATTTCTGTAGCTTTAGTACGTTATTTGACCCATCCTTAAACTGATCTGGTTGCCTCATGTATACTTCTTCCTTCAGGTTACCGTTTAAATAGGCTGTTGACACGTCCAGTTGATGCACATGTAGCTCGTGTTCGACCGCCATAGCCAATACCATTCGTATCGTTGAAAAACGAACGACAGGAGAATACGTTTCTTGGTAATCAATTCCAAGCTTTTGGCTGCATCCTTTTGCTACCAACCTCGCCTTGTAGCGCTCGATTTCGCCTGCTTGATTCCTCTTCAGGGTGAACACCCATTTGCACCCTATTACCCTCTCGCCTGCTGGAAGCTTAACCTTCTGCCAAGTATGATTTCTTACAAGTGCATCATACTCCTCCTGCATTGCTGACATCCAATGATCTGCTTGTGCGCTCCCCATGGCGTCATGAACCGTCTCCGGAATCTGTATTTCGCTGTCCCGCATCATGTTGATTACGTTATACTGCTTACGTGGGCGCCCTTTCTTTCCCGTACGTATCATCTTTGGCCTTCCTGGTCCAATGTTTTCCAGTTTGTTGGTCTCAACTTCACAGACAACCTTTTCATCTTCCGCCTGCTGCGTCTCCTGGTTTTCATCAAGGTCTTCTACAGGTTCTTCTTCGGCTATGTCTTCAGCTTCTTCTCCGGCAATATCTTCAGCTCCTTTTATGAGCTTACTTTCGTTGAGCACGGACTCTAGGCTGATATCGTTTTTCTGCACACATTTTTCGATAAAGTATACATCTCTGCTGACCTTGAATTCACCTAGCTGCTTGTCGTATAACCGATACGCCTTTGAAGTCTCCGAGTATCCGACCATCACGTACTCCTTGCCTCTCTCCTGAAATTTCTTCTGTTGGGTCTTGTCTAAGGCAATCGCAATCGATCCAAAAATCCTTAAATGCTTTACTAATGGCTTGTGAGTTGTCCAAACTTCATAAGGAGTAACTCCTTGTAACGCTTTTGTTGGCGACCTATTTTTCAGGTACGATGCACATGCTACTGACTCGGCCCAAAAAGACTCATCCATCCCGGCGCTGTTGAGCATTGCACGTGCCATGTCCTGCAAAGTTCTGTTGTACCTTTCAGCAACCCCATTTTGCTGGGGCGTATACGGAACGGTCAGCTGTCGTTGGATGCCCATTCTTTCCAAGTAAGCGTCAAACTCCTTGTTTGAGTATTCTGTGCCATTATCACTCCTGATGGTTTTTACTTTTAGACCGGTTTGTCGCTCCACCATGGTAACATGTTTTATAAACACACTCAACACCTCAGACTTCTGTTTTAAGAAGTACACGTGCACATATCGACTCTTGTCATCTATCATAGTGAGAAAATATTTGCTCCCGCCTTTTGAAGCTTTGTTCATAGGCCCGCATACGTCACTGTGCAAAATCTCCAATATCTCTTTAGATTTGGTTTCCGATTTCTGGAATGGCTTCACATGGCACTTGTTTTTCATGCACGTTATGCATTTAAAATCTGCTACGTTGGTAGAGTCCAAAGTTAATCCCCGCACCATAGATTTGCTGTGCAGGTCCCGCAAACTTTGCATATTTAGATGTCCGTAGCGCTCATGCCATTTCATCAGCTCGTCTCCTTTACTGAAACATAACATCTCATTAGTTTGCAGCTCGCACAAATACAGACCACAAATATTCTTTGCCTTTAGAATCACACCGTTCTGAATGAAGCTGGCATGTTCTTTGCTAAAACTTACTGCGCACCCGCTTGCAACAGCTTTTGACACAGAAATAAAGTTGCACTGTAGTTCCGGGATATACAATACGCTGTGTAGGGTAATTTTAAAGCCTAAATTACTTTTTATGACCACAGTTCCACGGCCTTTTGCGTACAGGTGTTCACTTCCAGCAAGTTCAACCTTTTGATTGCATTTCTCAAACAAATCAAAGAGATCGCGACGAGCACACATGTGAGCTATTGCCCCGCTGTCCACACACCACGCACCAACACTACCCAGTCGGAAGTTTTGGAGTGGTCGGCGTTTCGGAATGCTTCCGGAACGCATCTTTGTCCACAGAAAAAATGCGATACAATGTTGGACAGCATCCAGAATGCATGCTAGATGCAACCCAAGTCATCACTCCCCTATAGCTTTTTTAGAAGGCAAAACGGGAGCGATCCGTGCAATCGTAGCTTCTCTTACGTCGCAGCCGAACCCTTGCCGAAACCCGAACGCTTGCCGATCGTTCGTTTTGTTTTTTTCAATCGGTGCAATCATAGCTTCCATCGGAATGCATCCGGAATGCATCCATTGGCATGGAAAATATGAAACGATAATCTTAAACGGTGGTCTTGAAAAACAAATGAAATGAACAAAAGAGACATTGCAAGAACGCGCGCGGTGTTTTCGTTTCTTATGTGCCGTTTTGTTTTTCATTTCTTGATTTCATGTGTTCCATATTTGTTTTCGTCTCTGTTAAGGTGGACCTAAGTCTTAACATTTGTGGAATTGAGGAAATAACCTCCACATTTGCTGCGTTGAACGCAGTAATGTACGGTAAGTGTTTAACATTATTGATGTTAATTTTGCAATTTCGTCTAACAACATTTTAAAACGCTATATTTTGCAGAATCTCAAAAGAGGGAAGGCTATAGACATGAAGATTTCGTAAAAGATATTCGATCCGCCTTTACCCGACAAAAAAACCGTTTCTATAAGGACGCTAGCAAAAGAAAAGCGACGACGAGTAAAGACAAAGGACCGGACAAGGACAACGATTTGGACATCGATATTGAGGATGATGGGGAAGACGTGGTAAATTAAATTAGTTAAATATGTGTGAAAAGAAAAACAATTAAATAATAAAAAGTGAAATTAATAAAAAACGTATTTTTAAATCGAGTAGAAATAATTTTTTTCAGAAGCGCTCTAAAAGATGCGTTCCAGAAGGCAACCAAAAGCACTCTTAAAGATGCGTTCCAGAACGCATTTTTTGAACGCAACCAGAAGCACTCTAAAAGATGCGATCCAGAACGCATCATTTGGAACGCATTCAGAAACATTCCAAAAAATGCGTTCTGGATCGCATCTTTTGGAAGGGAAAAGTGGAAACCAATCCCGAACGTTTCCGAAGTTTCCAGCCAAGCTCGATGCGTGAAAAGGGAGCGCTCCAGGAGGGCTCCAGGAGCGATGAATCGGATTGCACCCTTTTTGTCCCGCTTTGCTGTAAAAAGGAAGTGAGAAGTGCATCGATTCGGCATGCATGCATCGGTGCTTCGGATGCTATCCATCATCCCTTCTGGATGCGTTCCACTTCCGACTGGGTAATACTCTGTCTCGTAGCTATTCCCGCAAAAGCTCGATTTTCGAAGCTTTTCTTGTTCTCTCTTGGCTCGGATTCGCTCCTGGTTTCGGTCTCGCTGCGATTGCGACATTGAGCGGCAAAGTGTCCTCTCTTCCCGCATTTCCAGCACTTTACATTATTCCGGCTGTACTTTCCAGATCCGTTATTCGTTCTGTCTCGATTTTGGTCGCCGTCGCCTTTCCTCTTCGCAGCAGATCTAACTGCAAACGCCTGCGCACTTTCATTTCTGTCATTACTCTTTCGCCTTTCCGCCTCTTCCATTAGTTTGGTTTTTATAACGGTGAACGATGGTAAATCATCTCGGGCTTCCAACGCAACAACAAAATTTTCATATGACGGTGGAAGACTTGCCAACAACATAATGACAAATAACTCCTCGTTCAGAGAAATTCCAACTTCTGAGAGTTTTTCGACGATATTTGAAATTCTGTAACATGTTGCTGAACAAGGTCTCCCTCTTGCATGCGCTTGTGTAGCAACATTTTGAACAACGTCACCTTGCGAACTGGGCCTGATGGCTGATGAATCTGTTTTAGACTATCCCATATTTCCTTTGCACTGTTACATTTTTTCACACCACAAATTTGTGCAGCACTGATGGATAAAAATAGCACTGCCATCGCTTTATCATTTTGGACTTTCCACCAAGGGTATTCAGCACTACTTTCGTCCTCTGGTTTTATCTGAGTGCCAGAAACAGTTGCCCACAAGTCTTGATGAACCAAAACGCTCCGCATAAGCACACACCAGGTGTCATAGTTGGTATCATCGAGCTTTTCAATATTATACAACGAGCTCAATTTAACTTTTGTTTCACGAAGAATCCACTGAATTGCTGCAGCTATAAATTAACTGTTTTCTGGACTTGAGTCGACGTCCTGGGCCCATAACCTGTTGGAGGTTAAATCGTTCAGTGGAATACTAGCCCGTGAATACCAAGTAAAATGTGAACCACTTCGTGTTGATGTTCATAAGCGACTGTTTTATTGAGAGGTAGAGAGAATACCATAAGTTAGGCAGTGTTGCCGTACATATAATGTTTAGCTAGTATTGCCAAATCAACAGTATGCCAATAATTCAACCGTTAACACTTCAGGCATCTCAAGCCATTGCATTGTAAGAAGCACGCGTGGCCGAGTAGTTAAGATGTCTCTCTATGGTGTGAACGGTCTCGGGTTCGAGTTCAGGTCGAGGTAAGAATTTGTCCTTGTTTTATATGTTTACAAAAAGTTTTTTCTGTACTTAAAATGCATTGTAATTAAGAAACATTTTATAATAAATTTGAATTTAAACAAAATAAATTTAAAATTTACCCTATTTTCACGATATGATTTGCATTAAAACAGGAAAGGGTTCCTCTTAGTACACAAAACCTAAATGCAAAAGTGATATAAAAAAATCAGTAAGGACAAATATAAAAAAAATTATATTTATTTTAATATTTCCAATATAATTCCTAACAAATGTTTTAAAACCATTTATAACAAGGTAAGTAAGGAAAAGTGCAGAATGAGACAAACACCTATGGATTCTGTATTGACAAAGCCACAATATAAATAGACTTGGTCGCACTTCAAAATAATCAAAAACTCTTTTTCAAAACTATGTCCAATTTGAACAAATTATTACACTAGCACATAGTCCAAAGCTGTGATAGCCATGTTCGTACATTGGGTTGGATGTGTTTTACATAAATAAATGTATTACAAAGATCACAGATCCCCAATTTTATTAGTGATGTATTTGCACTGCAAGTGTATACAAACTTCGGAAGCTTACTTCCTATCTTGTTTTTAATGAATTTGAATGGTTTTGATATTGGTAACTGCTGAAAAACAGTGAACAAATACACTTAAAAAAATAATTTTTAATACACATTTTTTTAAAAATTTTTCAATAAATAAAATTTTTGATCGATTAGTGATCGTTTCAAAAGTATACAATAAAGAGTAAGTGCTTTTTTTTTTTAAAAAAGTGTCAAAAACTCAAGATTGTGACCAGGTAAAACTCAATATTTTGCAAAACCGTTTAAATTAAGTTCTTATTTGAACAGGAAAAGCAAAAAGTTCGATGAAAATCGGACATACGGAAGAGGTGTAGCTCACTTGGGAGATTTTGAGTCTTATCCGGAGTTGTCATTGACATTTTTTCCAACCAAAATCCGTTATGTTTCTTTATACATCAATGCACTAATCCAGCGGTCGGCAGCGTCAAATTAAGTGAGCATAGGCAATTGTTCTGTCAATCCTTTGCCGCTCACGTACACTGTAATATACAAAATCTCCTAGTAAAAGTTTCTTAATAAACAGCTATACTAAAAACATCGTTGCAAACTAATAAAAATGTGCTTCCGTGTTTGTTTTTGTTTCGTTCTAAAAAGACTCTGATTGCTGACGCCTTCTTCTGCTTCTCCGTTGACATCTGTGAGAAGCCCCTGTATCCAGAACAAGAAAATAATTGCTGGTGACCCCATCCCCAAGCTAGTATAATTAAAACCAGATGTTAAAAGCATTGTTTTTTTTTCTTCGATTCATGTATTCCCAGCTGCACAAGTGCCGCAGCAATTGCTCGTTACTATCAGAATAAGTACCCGAACCAGTCTGGCTAAGAACGCGACTGAGTGCAGAGGACCTACTTACAATATATCAATGTTTTGGAAGATGCGGCGCGCCATGAAACGACCGCGGTCGTCGCTCTTTACGTCGTCACTGCCTAGTTTCCAGCAGTGTGGGCAGGTGCCTGTGTAGGGGAGCTCGTCCACTTGCCGAGGGGCAGCTGGAAGCTGCTGAGTACTGGTTTCCTTTGCCACTGATCTCAGTTGCGCCTTTGATAAGGACTCTGTTTGGTCCTCTAACCCCTGATCCTCCTCTGAGGGGACCAAGTTCTGGTCGGGTTGAAATCGCGGCATAAAAATGTCGATTGCCCGACGCAATCCCCGTGATGTGGAGCGCAAATATAGTCTTGGCGGTGGTACGTTCGCTTCCACGGCCGCTTGGGTCGCTCGCTTTTCGGCATCGCAAGTACTCAAGCGACCCCTCTTCATGCGAGAGCCCATATCTGCGATTGCTGAGCTTCCCAGACTGGACACCAGACCATCCCCCGTGACGCCCATTACATCGACCAGACTGGGAAAACGATCCCGCTGACAGGGTCGCCTGAAGTAAGGACCCTTAGGTCCAAAGGGATGACTCATTGATAGTAACAAAAAATGTTCCTTAAAAATGCACAAATGGAAAACCAAACTCCAGAATTTTTCACAGCTCTCGGCAGAATTAAAAAATGTTTTGCTAAACACATATTTTCAAATGCCTACTTTTAACACTGCACTGTGGGAATAAAAGTCATTATTTTCGTCTTAAACTATAGTTTTATAAATAGGGTCTTAAAAATATAATCATGTATTGTCCAAATAGTGGAGCATGCATTTTATTTGAGACGAGTACGTTGATCGATTAACTTCAATGAACTACAGAAAATTATAGGTGCGGTATATAACGATTTTACTTTAGCAACTTTGCATCAAACAACAACAGCGAAACGTGTAAGATGAGAACAGCAATACGAACACCGGAGAGCGCCGAAAAGCACTTCTCAGCGTCAAAAATTGCCATTACAAAATGGATTACGAATGCATTACTTCTACTCTAGCAATAAGGAATCAATGGATTACAACATGGATTACTTTGCCATAGGCATGGCTGCCATGTAATATGGTCGGGACAAAAACAACATTACTAGTAATGGGAAAAGTATGCTAGGGCCGAATCAATTACAATTTTCCAAAATTGTAATGCAAAATGTAGACAGACTACAGAAAATTCAACATACAATTTGAAAAACGTACACTGCGTTGTAATTCTATTCATTTATAAACAAGAGAGAACGCTATAGTCGGGTGCCCCGACTATCAAATACCCGTTACTCAGCTAGAGGGAGTGCGAGGGAGATGGAGATAAAAACTTAGGTATTGATAAACAGAATAAATAAACAGAAATCTTTGTTGTGGGCGCCAGACACCTTTCAATAAATGGTGTAGGGCGATTGTGGGCGTTAGAGGGGGCGTGACACCTTTTCGAAACAAACTTGCGCTGCGCTAGGAACTCCTAGAATCTGTATGCAAAATGCCAGTCCTCTAGCTTTTATAGTTTCCGAGATCTCAGCGTTCATACAGACGGACAGACAGACGGACATGGCTAGTTCGACTCGGCTCGGGGTCGGAAAAGCTTCCTTCTCCCTTTTACTCTACGAGTAACGGGTATAAAAACAAAAATATACTTTCCATATGAGTGATTCTTTGTGAAACGTATCGAGATTTTCTTCATGGTCTTAAAACGATATCTTATTTTGATGACGATATATTTTTAAAACAGTTAAAAAAGAAATCCATTTGACAGAAGCGAAGATATGGCGATGCTATTTATACCCGTTACTCGTAGAGTAAAAGGGTATATTGTATTCGTGCAAAAGTATGTATATATATTTTTGCTCAGGATCACAAGCCGAGTCGATATAGCCATGTCCGTCTGTCCGTCCGTATGAACGCTGGGCTTTTCTACGCAGCGCAAGGTTTTTTTCAGCCGAGGGCCACGCCCCCTCCAACGCCCACAATGGACTTAAACTTAAAATGGAGTCAAGGTAATCGACTACAGCGTTATATCTTTTTCTGCATAAAAAAAAACAAAACAAGAAAGAAGCTAGCTTCGGCCAGCCGAAGCTTATATACCCTTGCAGATCATTCCTATTCATTTACAAAAATATTAAATTTAAATTAACTTGCGTATATGTTACAATAATCCAAATTTTCGCTGATTTCGTATTACTTTGGCATTAATTTTTTGACCCGTCCGAATTTTGTTAAATTGTATTTCAAATATTGAAATGTTAAAGATAGATAAAATATAGTTGTCCGATCCGGTCGGTTCCGACATATATACTACCTGCAATAAAAAGAAGACTTTTGGGAAAGTTTGAGCCCGATAGCTTTAAAACTGAGAGACTAGTTTGCGTAGAAACAGACGGACAGACGGACGGACAGACGGACATGGCTAGATCGACTCGTCTTGTCATGCTGATGAAGAATATATATACTTTATGAGGTCGGAAACGTCTCCTTCACTGCGATGCAAACTTCTGACTGAAATCATAATACCCTCTGCAAGGGTATAAAAACTAATTATCTAGCTGGAAGATCAAAAAAAAATCTTTTAAACAAATTAAAAATCCAACTTCGCAGGGGGCGGGTTTTTTAATTGTTAAGCGAAATGTAAAAACAAAATAAAAATCCGATCATTTTTGGCGGAGTTACAGTGAACACCGCAAAACGCCTTTTTTTAATAGTGTTCCAACAATCGCTTTACCACCGATATATTAGCCTATAGTATCGGCTATTAAAATTAATCGATGTTATTAAAATGACACTTAATAATATACAAAAGGTTAAAAGGGTTTAATTAAATCCATCTAGCCACTTTTTCTGCAGCGCGAGATTTGTTTTATTAGATTTATTTTTCCACAACAATTCCATATCCATTCCTACAATGGTCGCTTTATCGCCCTGTCGCCCATTTAGCCATCCACACTTATCTGCTTTCCCCCTCCGCGCACTCGCAAACTTTGCCATATGCTTTGCATAACTTAAGGCGCAACAGGAAATGGATGGAACTCGCCCCAGCTACAGAACCATAACAAAATGTGGGAAAAACAACATCCCAACAGCAGTAGAAACACTGGCACTGTTCTTCTGTGTGTTTCTCATACTTTCCTACCATTCAGACAATTTAAAGCAGTACCTACTCAAAATTTTACGCTCTAATATATGCAATTCAAATTGTAACCTTGATTTGTATTAACTCAGCTTAGAAATTGACGAATATGTATCACGGAGATACAAATATTTATTTTAAGGTCCTGTAATAATCTCCAATAAAATTATATACGGATGCAAGAATACTATACTTTAAGTTTAGTTTTAAGTCGTCTGCGTGCGCACCCACAGCTATTTATTTACTGCAAAAAAAGAAAAACCAAAGCCACAGAACAACTTTTTATTTTGCTCACATAACTTTCTTATTATTTTGTTTCAGTTTTCATCTTCTGCGATAATGCCCTCTTCTCTTCCTTTTCCTGTGCCATGTTTCCTTTGAACTTTCTCTTTTGTTGTTTGTTCTTTTTTGTTATTGTTGCTATATTTGGATACATTTGTAAGTTTATGAATTGTTGTATATCTCTTAACGGAAACAAATATTTTGCCGCTCAAATTTATACCAAACATTCCGACTTATCCTACACCTGATTAGAAATTTATACCAAACATTCCGACTTATTCTACACCTGATTAGAAATTTTGGGTAAGAAAAAACTTTTTGTTACTTTTAATAAAAATGTTTCTTTTATATATGGTTAAAGTGCTCTTACAATAAACTGTCTTAGCAGGATTTTAGCAATTTAAAGCATTTTTTTGGAGTGGACCGTACAATTTTTGTCATATTTCCCTATATGGTTAATTTTAAATTGGCCAGACAAACCAATATCTCGAAGAAGGATTGTTATATCTCCAACTCCCTCGCACTCCCTTTAGCTGAGTAACGGGTATCTGATAGTCGGGGCACCCGACTATATCATTCTCTCTTGTTTTAGTTTTAGTTTATATTTATGCATTTCCATTAAAATATTAATATTTGAAATAATATTTGTGCCTTAAATAGATATCCTTTTATGCAGCACGTAAACACGGGTATTCTTCGGCTTCCTTTTTCTTGAAACCTTTTCAGAAAAAAAGTTTTAATATTTCACATATTTCCTTAAAACAACCTAGATAGACCTCTTGGTGTATATTATGCTTTGATCTCGCTCTTTATTGATGTGTTGCGTGGGGCTCCCCTTCGGTTGAGTTTTGGTCCTTGGGGTTTTCGTGCTTGACCGAGTTTTCCGCACCACTGAGTTTTGGTAATATGCTACGCAAACCAAATCGAGTAAGCGACTTGTGTGCTCTGCAATTATTAAAAATGCATTCCCATTAATTTAAATTAGCACACGCTGGAAGAGTTGAGCAAAGCATCATTAAAAGAGAGTGGGAATCTGATGGTCTACCTTCGTCCTTTCGGATTAAAACTACAATTAAATTCAAATAAAACCAAATATCCTGCGGTGCTTTTCATGTGTGCGCTTGTAATATAAATCCTTTGGCTAATGGGGGCTACGCACACACTTGAACACTAGCAGCATTCGGAAAAGCTCCAACTGTTCGCAGCAGGCGGTCAGCTTTGTGCCCCAAAAACGGGGAAAAAAGAGCAATGAACTGAAAACACTGCACGGACGAGGGGGACGTGGGTTTAGGGCAACGGTCCTTGTGCCGGGGCTCTTAGAAGAGTAACGCAGCGCATTCGTGTGGAGATACTAATGAACAAAACTCAGCGCCTCCGATTTTGTTGGGGAATGGTCTTTGCTGCTATCAGGTGCTGTACCAGCTCGAAAGCTTCTCTTGTGCTTTAAAACGTACTCAATTCAGGTGCCTAAATTTTGGCTAACGTTCAATCAAACAAAAACACCTCTTTAAATTTTTGCCTTTTTTGGCTCTATAATGCTGAAATCGCAAACTGAGGCAGCTGGAACTTTTCAAGTATCAACAAGAGAGAACGCTATAGTCGGGTGCACCGACCATCAGATACCCGTTACTCAGCTAAAGGGAGTGCGAGGGAGATGGAGATATAACATTTAATCACGCATAACTTTTTAACGAATGGTCCGATTTGAAAAATTCTTCTACATTTAGATAGGTATTGATAAACACAATAAAACTGCATTTTTACTTTTCCGAAATATTTAAATTTTTTTAAATCGTTTATAGAGGTGGTGGGCGTAAGAGAAGGCGTGGCCCTCGTCTAAAACAAACTTGCGCTGCGTAGGAAGCCCAAGAATATGTGTGGGTAATCTCAACTTTCTAGCTTTTGTAGTTTCCGAGATCTCAGCGTTCTCCAGACAGACAGACAGACGGACAGACAGACGGACGGGCGGACATGGCTAGATCGACTCGGCTAGTGATCCTGATGAAGAATATATATACTTTTTAGGGTCGGAAACGCTTCCTTCTACCTGTTACATACTCTTGCACGAATACAATATAAACTAGTAACTAACTAGTTCATTTGTTACTAGTTTTACACTAGTGACTATAAACCAATTTAAGTTTACAGCTGTTAAGCTACACTAAAAAAAAATTTTTCGAAATATCTAAAAAGTTTTGGCTGGGACGGCACAAAAAACATATGATATTTTCATTTTTCTATTTTTAATTCCTTTTTACAGTTCAGATGGAATGTGACATTGAATCGAATTTTTCATTCAAATTTCAAAATCTGAGATGGAATAGATTCCATTTCATTTCGAGTTTACACTTCAAATGGAAGTTGGTCAAGATTCTAAGAAAAGTCTCATATGTTTAAAATAGATTAAAACAATTTTAAAGGGAAGCCCTTGTAAAATTTAAAATGTGCTCGACAGTAACAAAACTTCGATCTGTTAATATCATTTTATTTGACTCGATTGGAATAAGTGTGTAATTGTGGTCCAAAAAAATGTCTGGAGCATAAAAAAAAAAAAAAAAAAAAATTGCATTGCAAATGATAAGCCAGTCGAACGTCTTCCAATTATAGTTACCGGACTTGGTAAATAAAAACTTTTGGATTCGGTAAAGAGCAGGCAATGGCTGTTGTAGAAGGTCTAACAAACTGGGATCTTAAAGAAAAAATCCAAGCAATAATTCAAGAAAAATATAAAAATTGAAATTTAATCATTACCAAGTAATTTTTAAGTTTATTATTATTTAACATTAGCAACGACGAAAATATAGCTCTGGAAGACATTTGTGCACTAAGAAAAAAAATCGCCCGTGTTTTTTAGGCGCCATTGAATTAAGAACATTTTTCTTGATTCTAAAAAGTTGATCTTACACCCAGAAAAATGTAGAACGAATAATTTGAGAACGAACGTTCTTGAAACAATATCGAATCGTACTTGAAATTTTGAGAACACTCGTTCTTAAAACAAGAACTATTCGTTCTTAAATATAACCATTCAACCAGAAAAAGTGAATTCTCAGGGTGGTGCAGCTGTTAGAGGCGTTCGGACAAATAAATGTTCTGCATATACATAGGTACCGACTTCGAATCCTCGCCGCGACAAGTCCACTACTTACATTTTTTAAAAAGCTTTTTTCAGTTTTTTTTGTAAATATTTATAAATTTCTTTTATAAATGGTTTAAATATAAATATATATAACTTTTACGTTAGTCCTTTCGTCACAGTATTTGTGCTTTCTTAAGTCAACGCTATTTAAGAAGCGTGCGTGGTCGAGTCGGCTAAAGGGTCTGTCTGCATTGCGAGTGGTCGTGGGTTCAAACCGAGGTCGGGGTAAGAGTTTTCCTAACTATCGCTTTAATCATTACTAAAAGTTTTTTTAGAATATAAATAACATTTAAAATATGTTTAACTGTACACAGTTCACACTCGACAGCCTTAAGCCATCGGACGTGTTCTTCCGCGAAACGTAAAAGTACCGCAACAAACCAACACAAAATCAAAGCAAACGCAACGATAGTGATCCCTTATCTATTTCTCGAACAGTGCGACAGAAAATTTTGGCAGCCTTTAAGAAGCCTTAAAGTTTGTTGACCCCATCATGCCTGACCCTCCAGACATCTGGGGGAAACATCCTCCAGACGGATTATTCCTAGTAAGCGACTACGAAAGATGACGATTCAAAGCCTCTTGCTGAACTCTCACCATTCATCATTAAGAAAACAATAGACAACACAATTTAAGGAGAATTCATAAGCTGCAGAAAATCCAGAGATGGAAAACTTATAATTCAAACCAAAAACCTGTTAAAAGCTGAAAAATTAATGAAACTTTACAACATACCCACCCTCAAACACCCCATACATCAATATCCCAATAAAAATTACAGAACACCGAAGTCTTAACTGCACAAAAGGTGTAATTTATTCGAACGATCTACGTGGAATCGATGAAGAAATTATATTAGAAAATCTGAAATCTCAAAAGGTAGAAGAACTGGAAAAAATTTACAAATATACCCCTGGTCAAATCATACAAAAAACGGCAAGCAATGAAACAGGTCTTATTAAACTAACATTTAAATTAACCACTCTCCCAGAACATATTTACATTGGATACGAAAGAGTTCAGGTTCGTCCCCACATCCCACCTCCAATGCACTGCAAAACATGCTCGAGAATTGGACACCTCGCTAGCCTTTGCAAGGACAAGCTAATCTGCTCAAACTGCGGCCTTGCAGCTCACACAGAGGAAGGACAAATATGCTTAAATAAAACAAACTGTATCAATTGCACCGAGAAAAAACTACTTAACACAGACCATCACGTTCGCGACAGAAACTGTCCAGTCTTCTTATCACACAAGGAAGTTCAAGCAATTAAGACCTTAAATAAAGTGGACAACAGGACAGCCTGGTCCATCTACAAAAGTCGTCACCACGACGGCTCACAATACTCCTCTGCAGCCAAATCTTCCTCCTCTAACTCTAATCAAAGCCAACCACCCACAACGACAGCAGCACCTACCCAACGGAGAACCATAAGCTACGAATCGGATGAGTTTACCCTTCCGAATGCGTCTAACTAACCAGATGAACACATGTCATCCGGCTCGGAAATACAAGACCTTAACCAGGACCGTACAACAAAAAGAAAAACCGAAATCCTAGACTCAAAATAAATTTTACCCTAAATTTTAGAAAATCGCCATTAAAATTTCTTTTTTCTAAATACAAGAAATATATTTCTAAATCTAAGGAAATTTTTCTAAAATCTAGAAAGTTTTTCTTAAATCTAGGAATTTTTTCTTGAATTTAGGAAAAGGTTACCATGAACTAAAATCACCCTAAAAACAAGAAAAAATGCCCTTAAAATTAGAAATTATTTTCTAATAAATAGAAAGGCTAATCAAAATAATAAAATATTTTGGCAACTCATTTTCTAAAAGTTAGTGGCCTAACCCTAAAATGAAACTAACCCTAAATAATAGAAATGTTTTCTAAAAAGTGGAAGGTTTTTCTAAACAAGAAAGGAAGCTAGCTTCGGCCAGCCGAAGCTTATATACCCTTGCAGATCATTTCTATTCATTTACAAAAACATTAAATATAAATTAACTTGCGTATATGTTACAACAATCCAAATTTTAGCTGCTTTAGTATTACTTTGCCATTAATATTTGATCCTTCCCGTGGCAGCTTTATAATATAGCCGTCCGCTTTTTGTTAAATTTTATTCGAAATTTTAAAATGTTAAAGAAAAGCCATATCCCAGAGAAGAAAAAAATGTAATAAAAATCAACAAAGACATACCGGCCTGTTCCAGTTTTCACTCGGAAGTGAATTTGTTAACTTTATCGGATTTCCCTTTAACAGAACTAAATTTCCCTCATTTGTTAGGGACATTTTATAAAATTTCCCTTTGGTCCCTTTGCAGTTAAACTTTGTGTCAGGTCAGTTGTTTTTGTAGCACTTTTGTTTTCAAATAGTGTTGCAAACTGCTAGAGCATACAGAGATTCCAAAGTCGAAAAACAAATTCCCTATCAAATGTCCCCATTCAAATTTCACATGAAATAATGTGGTATTCCGAGCCAAAACACTTATTTCGTTAATTAGGATAAATTATCTTTTTTATAAAAGAACCATGAACCTTATCGGATATGTTTAGAATAAGTCCCAACAAAATGCTTACTTATTTCCATAACGTGACAACTCTAGGCCATGTTTACCAAATCCGAGCGGAATTTAGAACAAGGGCGGCGGATTTTCATTAATTGTAAAGACTAGAATTTAACGGGTTTTGAGGTGCAACCACAAAATAATTCCTAACAAGTCCAATCTGCAATTAATTCAAATTCCGATGATGCAATTGTGAACATTAAACATCAAGGAATTTGATTAAAATAGCATTGGCATATAAAGATACTGCGAAGTATTTTTAAACAATTAATTTTCATGCTGCCGGATTTAAATCCGCCTGTCAAATGCTTGTCGGAAAGTTTCCGTGTGAATTTTTCGGAAGTTAACAGAGTAACAACAGAGGGAAATTCGAATCCGAGCAGTTCTTTCGGAAGTGAGTCCTGGAACAGGTCTGGGAAATTCGATTCCGTGTGAATCTTTCGGAAGTGAAAACTGGAACAGGGCCGATAAGCTCTTTTCCGCACAAACACGATAATTTTTATACGGTCCTAACATTTCATCAGACATTACATATATGTAATATATGTATATATTTCCCTAAGGAAGTTCGTCCAATCGGCCCAGTCTGGCCCGCCCATCCCAATTTAACCTCCAAAAATGAATTTTTGGAGACCTTCATGTTCCACGCATGCCTCGCTGAGCATTTTCAAAGAACGTGTTATATTTATTTTTATAAAAATGAAAAGCTTGCCTTAAATGGACACTGCCTCTTTATTTTCTTCTTTTGTTGAAACAACTGCGAACCTTTGAAAATGATCTTTCTCATCCTTACCGAGAATCTCTCCAAACGTTACAGAGCAGGACTGGCACGTCATGTTGAACAATATGAATCAATAAACAAAAATGTTTGATACAAATTTGAATATTACGGAAACTTGAAAGACAACTCGATTTTTATAGCAAGTATGAGAAAAGCACCCTTGTTTTTTTATAGCAAACCCGGGAACTTTTAAATTCAATTACAAGAGAACCATGGCCGACCGTCAAGTTATTTTGCACGTAAATTCTTAAGAAATCACGGTCCATCGAGGACAATTTTTTCGCGAATTTCGGGGGTGAGTCCGCTAATCTTGAGTTACTTTAAATATTTTACATAACATCATTATTTATTTAACTTATTTTTACAGTTAAACATTATTATTATTGTACACTGTAGCCGAAAGTTTAAACTTAGGGAACAGTAAAAGAACCGGCCATAGTTGCAATGACTTTCGGCCGGGATATCAGAATATTTTTATAGTTTACTTATTGACTATTCTTTACATTTTGGGAAGAGAGGTTGACAATTTAAAATAGTTGTAGTAGGTTGGTTGATTTTAGAAAGTTAAGGATTTGTTGAATATTTTCAAATGATGGATTAATTAATAGGTCAGTTAATTTAATATTTGGGTTACTAAGTCTATGTGTTTGAAAAGCGGTGCACTCGTTGAAGATGTGTGAGATCGATATGGCGTCGGTGGTGCAGAATCGGCATTGGCTATTTATTGGTTGGGAGAACGGTATTCATGGGTCAGTCTTGTGTGACCTAGGCGAAGTCTGATGATTTTGGTTAGCTCTCTTCTTGGTAAGTTGCTAGTTTGTACATTTTTGGTGTAGTCGTTGATGTTTTTCGTTGACAGACTTATGTTTTTGTACCAAGGGGACGCTTTATCGAGAAGATTTGACTGATTTTTAAGGAGGTTGGATGAGATGAGTTTTTGTTTTTCTTCAATGAAGCTTGTGGAGAACTGTGTGTCCTCTGAGCGAAGCTACCAGAATGTTGCGAAAGCGTCTGCAATTTCGTCCGGGGAGGTTAGAAGGTTGTTACTAGTATTGCTTTTAATCGCATGGATTTTTGTGGCTTTGTGAAGGCCGCTGAGTTTTCTTATTTTGCTCCAAATTGCTTCTGGTTTGGATTGTGGTGTGATTGTAGAGGTGAGTTCAAACAGGCTGTCTGCTTTGCATACTCGTAGAGTAAAAGGTTATATTGTATTCGTGCAAAAGTATGTAACAGGTAGAAGGAAGCGTTTCCGACCCTATAAAGTATATATATTCTTGATCAGGGTCACTAGCCGAGTCGATCTAGCCATGTCCGTCTGTCCGTCCGGATGAACGCTGAGATCTCAGAAACTACAAAAGCTAGAGAATTGGGATTACCCACACATATTCTTTGGCTTCCTACGCAGCGCAAGTTTGTTTGTCTAACGCCCACAATCGCCTAACGTCCACAATAAACGAGTTTGAAAAGTGTCTGGCGCCCACACCTTTAAAGATTTTGGAAAAAGTTTTATTGCATTTATAAATTAGGTTATTTGTTGGCATTTCTCTATTAAAGGTCCTCCAGGCCTTAATTTTTCCTTTCTTTAAAGCTTCTAGTTTTTTATTCCACAAGGCGCATTGTGGGTAAATTTTGGGGGTTTGGTATGTGGGATACTGTTGTACGCACTTTGGAGAATGATTTTGTTGATATTGCTTGCTTCCTTGTTGATATTCGAAGACTTTGGGATGGAATTGTTGAGGTTGCTTGTAAGGCTTTCAAATTTGTCCCAATCCGCTTTATTCGTTTCAAAACGTTGTATAAAGTTGTCTTTTTTGTTTCTGTTGTTTGGGATAATTTTGATGGTAATTGGGAAGTGGTCACTCCCTTGAGGGGAATCGCTGACGTTGAAATCACAATAGATTCCAAGGTCGGGCGAGCAAAAAGCTACGTCGACGTGCGTGAGTGATCTATGGGTTGAGAAGTGAGTTGGTTGACCGTTGTTAAGGATGATGAGGCCGTTGTCAAGGATGAATTTTCCAAGAATTCTTCCCCTTTGATTGGTTGTGGGGGATCCCCAGTAGCTGTTCCAGCTATTGAAGTCCCCTGTAAACAATGTTGGGCAGTTTCCTAAAAGTACTAATGAATCTGTTTGGAGGGATGTATGTTGAAACAATATTGAGTTTTTTAACAGATTTAATTTCAAGTGCTACGGTGTCGACTGTATTTTGAAGTGGGATTGTTCTATTGATTTGTGTATTAGAAATGCTGCACCGCCATCCGAACTGTGCGAGGGTGTATGGTGAAATTCGAAGTTTATTGGGACTGGTAATTTTTGGAAGTAAGTATGTGGGTCTCCTGGAGAGAAACGATTTTAGGATTGAAACGCTTAATTAGAACTAGTAGTTCATTGTAGTTGTTGAGATAGCCATTAATATTCCATTGAAGAAGTTTAAGGGTCATTTTAGTTTTGGTTTTGTGTTTGATTGGAGGAGGAAAGGGCTTTAAGTTTTGATCTAGTCAATACAGAGTTTTGGTAATTTTTTAATAGTCTTTTTGTTCTATTTGAAGTGTTTAGTGGTACACTCAAAACAAAATTAACCCTAAGGTCAAGGAAATCGCCCTATTTTTGTCTTCAAGACAAGCTCGACCTAAAATTTAGGGTAACACTTTCCTATATTTTTGAAGCCATTTTTCTAAATTTTAGGGTAATTTTTCTAAATTTAAGGGTAAAAATTTCTAAAAAGTAGAAAGTTTTATTAAAAGATAGAAATTGAAAACAAAACAAAAAACATGTTCAATCATGATTTATTTTTGTATATACATACGTTTATGTTATGGATACTCTTATGTACATACATACATACATATGCATCCGTACATATGTATGTTCTGAATGTTAAGGTTATATAAATGTAGCAATTATGTGTGTATTTGCGCCTGGATTTCTTATTTAACAAAGCCAAATATCGTTGCAAATGTAGACTGCAGGACTGCGGGGTATTGGAAAAGTAGAAAATTGTGATTAGTTAATATTTTATCTTCATGAAAAAAAAACTTACATTTTTACTTGTTCGTCGGTAAGAATCGAACCCGGGTCTCCCGCGCGAGGAGCGAACGGCCTACGTACTGAGCCATTGAAGCACTTAATTTGGCTGTGGCAAACCCAGCATTGTATGTAAAGGATGAAGCGGACAACACATTTGAATTCTACTTGTATAATTCTGACCATTTGTGGTTTTACTTATGTATATAATTTATATTATGTGTAGTATATAGTAAAATAGTAAATATCTTTCATACAAAATTAAAAAAAAAAACTGAATAATTATTTTGGTTTACCGTTTGTCCTCAAAAATAAAAATTTTTTAAAAAAATTTAAAAAAAAGTTTAAAAAAAATGTAAAAAAAACAGAAAATATAAAAAATAAAAAAATGAATAAAAAAAATGTTAGCGCTGGGACTCGAACCGGCGTCGTTTCGATTTCTAACCAAACCCTATCTGCGCCACGAGTACAGCCGCCCGACCGCTGACAAGTTTTGACAATGAATATTTTGGTGCGTCAGAGCATATGAAAACAATTATTTGTTTGCAACGCAGTGAAGGAGACGTTTCCGACCCCATAAAGTATATATATTCTTGATCAGCATGACAAGACGAGTCGATCTAGCCATGTCCGTCTGTCCGTCTGTACGTCCGTCTGTACGTCCGTCTGTCCGTCCGTCTGTCCGTCTGTTTCTACGCGAACTAGTCTCTCAGTTTTAAAGCTATCGGGCTCAAACTTTCCCAAAAGTCTTCTTTCTATTGCAGGTAGTATATATGTCGGAACCGACCGGATCGGACAACTATATCTTATAGCTCCCATATAAAGAATCGAAAAATAAAACGTAAAAAAATTCTAGCTTTGGTGTTTTTTGAAATATTACCTTCTACTTTTGGGAATACTATTTTTTAAATATTTCTGAATTTCGAATAAAATTTTAAAATCGGATGACTATATCATATAGCTGCCATAGAAACGGTCGGAAAATTAAATGGTAATTAATAGGAAAAAAATTATCGGCCCTGTTCTGGTTTTCACTTCCGAAAGATTCACACGGAATCGAATTTCCCAGACCTGTTCCAGGACTCACTTCCGAAAGAACTGCTCGGATTCGAATTTTCCTCTGTTGTTACTCTGTTAACTTCCGAAAAATTCACACGGAAACTTTCCGACAAGCATTTGACAGGCGGATTTAAATCCGGCAGCATGAAAATTAATTGTTTAAAAATACTTCGCAGTATCTTTATATGCCAATGCTATTTTAATCAAATTCCTTGATGTTTTATGTTCACAATTGCATCATCGGAATTTGAATTAATTGCAGATTGGACTTGTTAGGAATTATTTTGTGGTTGCACCTCAAAACCCGTTAAATTCTAGTCTTTACAATTAATGAAAATCCGCCGCCCTTGTTCAAAATTCCGCTCGGATTTGGTAAACATGGCCTAGAGTTGTCACGTTATGGAAATAAGTAAGCATTTTGTTGGGACTTATTCTAAACTTATCCGATAAGGTTCATGGTTCTTTTATAAAAAAGATAATTTATCCTAATTAACGAAATAAGTGTTTTGGCTCGGAATACCACATTATTTCATGTGAAATTTGAATGGGGACATTTGATAGGGACTTTGTTTTTCGACTTTGGAATCTCTGTATGCTCTAGCAGTTTGCAACACTATTTGAAAACAAAAGTGCTACAAAAACAACTGAACTGACACAAAGTTTAACTGCTGAACAAAAGGAAATTTTATAAAATGTCCCTAACAAATGAGGAAAATTTAGTTCTGTTAAAGGGAAATCCGATAATGTTAACAAATTCACTTCCGAGTGAAAACTTGAACAGGCCGGTATACTCTAGTAAACAAAAACTGTGAATAATTATTCCGTCAAAGTAACATCTTAAAATTATAGAAATGTTAGCAAAGTTGTTTTGAAATATTGAGTTAATTGGCATAAGTAAAGAGGTCAAGTGTTGAACTGAAAGATTTTGAGCAATGAACGCCATTTTAACGTTGTAATGACTAACACGAGGTCGTGTTTGCTGACTAAACCTCGATACTATCGCGATAATATCGCTCATATATAAACATTAGGGGCATTCATGTAAAAACCAACATAACAGGGATATTCCCTTAGAAAATTATTTTATGAAAGTAGAGTAATTATGCTTCATTTTCAAATGCAACAGAAAATTTCAGCAATTAAGGGAACGACCTAAAATGGTTCTTGTTGAATTTTCAAACAGCTGTTATTTGTTGAAAAGTTTCACGGAACTTAAAACATGTAAAATACGATTTTTTATTGTTTGTTACTGTTACTAAAATTTTTACCACCTTAAGAAGACCTACTAATAGACTTAATAATTTGATTTTAAAGTAAATGAAGTAATAACTGATAATACTAAAATGTTGTAGAGTTGCCATGACTTTTAGTAAAATAACGTGACAACTCTGGTTTTCAACGATTCAACAAAATTTTTAACATCTCCGAGGCTGTTGAATTGCTAAAATTTCTGAAAGTTAACTTTGCATGGAACAGCTGATTAACAGCTGACCAAAATTCATCAATTCAGCAATTCAACAGTTTAGGGAATACCCTGCCTGATAAAATCACGTTTCTTTGATGAGAATTTTTTGCACAACTATCACGATAGTCTGAAAAGTATCGAAGTCGGTCTCCGGCGGCAAACCATCGATACTATCGATGTTTCCATCGATATTTTTGCAGCTCTGGAGAGCAGGACAGTTCAAGTTAACCCTTCATAGTAAACAGACGAACGTGTGAAGTGTTGTGTAGAAAACCATTGCGACTCGCTGGGCTCTGCACTGAGAAAAACCATAGAGTAAGAAACTATATAGAGACACCATTTGCTCTGCCCGAACCTCTGCCCAAGCTCTGCTGAGAGCCAATTCAAGGCCAAGTTCGAAGCGAACTTCTGTGCGAAGCAACAGCAATAGTGGTGAGAGTCGACGTTCGAAAACAAAACAGTGAGTGAGAGCGGTGCAGATATATGAAATCCATAAAACTCACCATGGGCCCAAAATGCATGTTTGAATCGAACATTGTAAAAATGAGGGAAATTCTCGTTTTTCGCCTGGGTGGCATCATTGGCGAATTCGCCGAAGAGAGCGGCAGAGCAAATGGCGTCTCTATACATAATTACTCTATGATTTAATTCAAATTTTCAAAGTTAAAAAAGCGTTAGAATTTTTTCACAAGTCGATAACAGATACATTGATTAGATTTATCGAAGCTTTTTAAAAAATCTACGATCAGCTGATTATCAGCTGTGAACGGTCAAACACACCATATGATTTTGCAAAAAGCTTTACAAAATTCTTTCTTTTTGCGCGCATTAATTTCGAATTCCTCGGAAATTTACATTTCTTATTGAATTTATCAAAGGTTTGGCTTTTTATTATCTTCAAGGTATGTACTACAAATAAAATCTATGTTTGTGACCGGTCTATAAATGTGTAGCTCATAAAACGTAGTGGTAATTCAGTGTATTAACAACGAGCCCGGATAAGCGTACACCTGTCTTTCGTGGAGTCGATCTTACCGGATTCAAGTGGATTCAGTCTAGCTCTTTTATTAGCCGAAAGTGTGAATCAGTGGCGTCCAAAATGTGTAATATCAACTGCTATTACCTGCTAGCCTTTAAACTATGGTACTTTTTAGGAACAATGTCAGTAGCAAAAAGGGATCTTTTTTTAGTATGGCACTCAGAAGTAATCCCAACCAAGAGGTTTGTTGCCATGGAAAACTTTGTATTTAATACTGTTTTATGGAAAAACAATAGACCTTCTTCTACTCGATATTGTCGACCCATTAAGATACTTTGCGAGAAAGAATCGGCAGACTTAATTCGCAGAGAAAGTGAAAATATTAAAAGCCAAATATCAAATATTTTACCAACATTAGTGAGTGGCTTTAGAATTGATCACCAATTTCATATGACCATGCTTGATGGCAAAACGTTCAGTTTCATGTCGGAATCTTCTTCGCAAACTTGCGGAATCTGTAACGCAACTCCAAGGAATATGAACGATCTGAATTTGGTGAAGAGCTTGTCTATTAATGAAAAGCTCTTTGAATATGGCTTATCAAGTCTTCACGCCTGGATTAGGTTTTTCGAGTGTGTTTTGCACATTGCTTATAGAATTCCTATACAAAAGTGGCAAGCTCGAGGTGTTGACAAGGTTGTTGTTGAAGAAAATAAGAAAAGTATTCAGCAGAAGCTGAGGGAAGAAATGCATTTGCTGGTAGATATACCAATTGCTACTGCTGGCAGTTCGAACAACGGAAACACTGCAAGGAGGTTTTTCGAACAACCAAATTTGGCTGCTCGTATAACAGGAGTAAGCTATAATTTAATACATCGATTCATCGTAGTCCGGAGGCATTCAGGTCTTACGCATTGGAAACAGCTGAATTGTTTGTAAATTCATATCCCTGGTTTTATATGCCATCGTCTGTTCACAGAATTTTAATTCATGGAGCAGACATTATAAGCCATTTTTGCCTTCCAATTGGTATGATGTCCGAGGAAGCTCTTGAAGCCAGGAACAAGGACTTCCGAAACGTACGCGAGAGCAATACAAGAAAAAATTGCAGGAAAAATACCATGGAAGATGTGATAAATGCCCTATTAGTTTCTTCCGACCCTTTGATAACTTCATTGTCAAATGGGTCTGCAATTACGTCTACAAAAACAATTATTATGGACGATGATGTTAAGAGTTTGCTTCTAATAACGCATCTGGATATGCCTCTCTCAGATTCCGATGATTCCGAATAACATTCTAGCCTTTTTTGTATAAAGTTTATTTATGAAATATATTAATTGAAATAAAAAAAAATTAAAAGTAAAAAAAAAATTTATTTCTAAAAAATTGTTTTTTTTTTAAATTAAAAAAAAAATTTTTTTTTACTTTTAAAATGCTATGATTTTTTCTGATCAGTGGAAAAAAACCGATTGAAGACATCTATTTTCGTTTAGAAATTATTAATTTAATGCCGCTAGCGAGACCAAATCGCCCACTGTGGGACAGACGGACTCGACTCGTCTAGTGATGCTGATCAAGAATATATATACTTTATGGGGTCGGAAACGTCTCCTTCACTGCGTTGCAAACTTCTGACTGAAATCATAATACAATCTGCAAGGGTATAAAAATTTCGCAAGCATGGAAATGGAAACCGTGGGAATATTTCTCAAATTTTGTAAGATTGATGGTGAATTTTTATATTTGTGGTACATTTAGCAGCATTTGTCTAAGACCGAGTTGACTAATATTAAATGTAAAATAATTAGTGGAGAATACACAATAATAAATAAACGAGACCCAGATGATCCGAAAATTATTCAAAATACCAAATTTAAGTTACTTACTCTTCAAAGTGTAGTTCTCCAAAATTTAACAAAGTTTCATAGAATAGCTTTATTTCCAAACCCGCAAACCAACAAGTTGTCCTAGTTTTCCGAAGAGGAAAAAGAGGAAACAATTGGCTACGTTAAAACCACTATGATTTTGTATGCTTCTGATTCTTTGGAAAACCATATCCCTCACCCGACCATGAGATCGATGCCATATTTTCGGACTCAACCAACGAGGACCGCAATACTTCGGAAAAAATTAATAATAAAATATACTTATTCGGAAATGTAAGCGTTGGATTCAACTCCACATTTGACATCCTTCATTTCCGACTGCTTTTTAAAACAAGCTGCAAAATCTTTGCTGCTTCTGCGAGCAGTGCAGTGTCGGAAAGAACGTTTTCCATTGCAAAAAATTTAGTTTCGGACAAACGTTGCAAGGTTGGTATAAATGAAGACATGGAACATAAATGTAGACACCGACACAGACAATAAAGATTAATGAAAAATATACTATTCAATTAACCAATTTTAAGCACCATGGTCAATTCTAATTTTTAATTTTCATATCTTTATCAATTATAATTAAAAACTGGAACACCGAATAATTCAGCCTATATGTGAAAACATGGTTATACCATATGGTCTTTTGTTTCCGATAAAAGTGTGGCTTAGAGGTAAAGAAAATTAAAGAACTCAGAATTTTAGAATAAACTACACTATTTTAGAGTTGCAACACTTTTTTAATACTATGTGTATGCTTCTCAATCTGAACAATACTATGAGTGTCGTCTCAATTACTATTGTACAGTACTGTACTCTGAGTAAAAAAAAAGTGCAGTAGTGTGAAAGTTGTCAAGAGCAATAGCCTTTATAATACAATTAATGATGAAATCGAAACATATAAACACGTTAAAATCTCGTACAGTGACGACTTTAATGTCCTGCAATGGTGGTTTAATAATAAGAAACAATTTCCATTATTATACAAACTAGGCCTATAAATCTTAGCGGTCCCAGCAAGTAGCGCTCCGTCGGAGAGGTCGTTTTCAATTGCAAAAAATCTAATTTCCGCAAAGCGTTCCAAAATTGCTTCGACTGAAGACATGGTCAACAAAATAATGTTTTTAAACTCCAACATAGACAGCATTAATGAAAATGTCTTAAATAGCGATTAATGTATTAATAAATCCGTCAATATTTTATGACTAACGACACTTCGTCTCTTTCATTAGGTATTAAGTTATTCTGCTAGTGGATAGATTACAATATTACAAAGAAATAAGCAAGCTTTAACATTTTATAAATTCAGTAGGCCTTGTAATTTTGGGAAAACTTCATTCACTGTACAATGAGTTATTGTACACCAAAAACACTGTATTCACAATATACTGTACTGCGTCTGGAAAAGTGGGTACAGTATTTGGCAATACAGTCACAAGTACTGCATTCACTCATATTTAAAGTAATGAATACAGAAAAACTTATACAAGTTTTAAGAATGAGTGATTCATTTGTCAGTTTGAATGCATTCATGCAGACCTCTAGTGTACAACAAAACATGTACACCTTTTTGGGGAGAATGATTCGAAAGGCCTTATGAATGTATTCATGCAGTAGTTTAGTATTAGAGCCCTGCACGAGTTCACTTGAACTGACATACAAGTCATGTTAGCAAAATAGAGTTTTGGAGTCCGAATTCACTCACTTAGAAACTTCAAACAAGCAAGTGGTAGGACTTGCTCATAAAAACTCGAGCACTCGATTGAACCAAACGAGAAAGTGAGAGCGAGTAATCCAAAATTCGAGCCAATGGAGTTGTTAAGCAAAGAATGTTTGATGTGGTCATATTATTTTTAATTTAAGTGTATTTACATACGATTTTGTTTCCAAAAATACGAGTTTAAAACAAGAAAGAAAGTTAACTTCGTCAAGCCGATGTTTATATACCCTTGCAGTTATTATAAGTACCCAAAGTTTAGTCCTCACTCGGTGCTGTCCCTATTAAAAATGTTGATATTAAATTGGCAAAAATTAAAACGCCTACTTCCTACAAAGTTACAATGTATTTTTATATATTTTTTGACAATCTTCCTATGGGAGCCGGCTCGTTCCGACATATGTACTACCTGCAATAGAAAGAAGACTTTTGGGAAAGTTTCATCGCGATAGCTTTAAAACTGAGAGACTAGTTCGCATAGAAACGGACAGACGGACATGGCTAGATGGACTCGGCTATTGGTGCTGATCAAGAATATATATACTTTATACAAACATCTGACTGAAATTTTAATACCCCTGCAATCGTATAAACATAATTTTATTAATTTTGATGCTTAAGCCTAGTACTCACTAGAGTCCTGCATGAGTGTACTTATAAGTGAGAACTTACAAGTGAACTTGAAATGTTTACTCACTTGAACTTGAAAACAAAATTTCAAGTCAAGTAAGCCAAGTATACAGAATTTAAAGTCAAAAATCACTGTATGACTTGAAACGAGTAAGTCCGAGTGGTACCGCTTGCAAGTAATTTCAAGTCACTTGGATGTTCAAGTCACTTGGAATTCGTAGAGTGAACTCTATGACTTTTAAGTCATCTGAACTCTTTTAAGTTAAAGGTTTTAAATATTTATATTCACTTTGCTTCGGGAGTTTGAACGAGAAAGTTATTTTGATCTGTGAAAAATTTTGTTTTTAAATATTCAAATTTTCTTTTGATTTTGAAATTTAAACGAGAAAGTTGTTTTTTATCTGCGGAAAATTTTCTATGCTATAATGGCTTCTTCAATAAACGTAAG
This sequence comes from Drosophila pseudotakahashii, assembly GCA_035046095.1. Classification (NCBI taxonomy): domain Eukaryota; kingdom Metazoa; phylum Arthropoda; class Insecta; order Diptera; family Drosophilidae; genus Drosophila; species Drosophila pseudotakahashii. The sequence goes on from JAWNOE010000036.1 coordinate 103,721, forward strand.
CTTAAATTTGTTTCCACATATTTTACAAATATTTAGCAAGTAATACCAATTGCAGAATTCCCCAATTGATATGGTTGCTGTAAAGAACCATTTGAAGAGCGGTGAGTACAGGATTTTAAATAAAGGTGGACGGAGTAAAGTTTGGGAGACCTTTGGAATGGTTGGGGACAGCGATGGCGAAATAATTCAAGGTGTAACAGCTTGCCGAAAATGCTTTCAGGTGCTAAAGTATTCAACTTGCACAACGAATCTTGTCCGCCATAAATGTTACATCGCGGCTGTTAAAACTGACGATGATATAAAACCGGACATAAGTGTAGACCAGGATACGAAGAAAAAAATAACAGAAGCAGCTACAGAATGGTCAATTAAAAACTGTAGGTCGTTTAACACCATTCAAGACAGTGGTTTAAAGAAACTGTTTTCGGCTTTCGTGGACATTGGAGCTCGATATGGACCAAACATTGACGTTGACAAAATTATACCGGACCCGACGACATTGTCGCGAAATATTACCCAGATGTACGAAAAGCAAAGCCTTGATGTGACTGATGAAATAGCCAAGGCTAAACCTACCGGATATGCAATAACCTCTGACTTATGGACCGATAACTTTTTAAAAAGATCGTACATCTCAATTACGATCCAATATATTTTAAGCGGAAAACTGACTTGTCGATTGCTTGCCATAAAATCGATGAACATATCAGCGACTGGTATGTAAGCTTTTTGCCGTAACCTAAAATAAAACAAGAGAGAACGCTATAGTCGGGTGCCCCGACTATCAGATACCCGTTACTCAGCTAAGGGAGTGCGAGGGAGATAGATATATAAAATCTTTGATCAGGCATAACTTTTTAACGAATGGTCCGATTTGAAAAATTTCTTCTACATTTCGATAGGTATTGATAGTCACAATAAAACTACATTTTTAGTTTTCCAATATCTTTAATGGTGTGGGCGCCAGACACCTTTCAAAAAATGGTGTAGGGCGATTGAGGGCGTTAGAGGGGGCGTGGCACCATTTTGAAATAAACTTGCGCTGCGTAGGAACTCCAAGAATATGCATGCAAAATGTCAATCCTCTAGCTTTTATAGTTTCCGAGATCTCAGCGTTCATACGGACGGACAGACGGACAGACGGACATGGCTAGTTCGACTCGGCTAGTGATCCTGATCAAGAATATATATACTTTATAGGGTCGGAAAAGCTTCCTTCTCCCTGTTACATACTTTTGCACGAATACAATATACCCTTTTACTCTACGAGTAACGGGTATAAATAAAACATTTCCTTTATATTACAGGCTCAAATATAAAGCAAAAAGTTTTGGAGCAATTAGGGGCATTTGACTGCAATATAGACCATGACATCGCAGTAATTGTGACAGACCGTGGATCTAATATGATCAGCGCATTTAAAAACAATCGACATATTCACTGCGCAAACCATTTGCTGAATAATATTGTGGAGAAAAGTATATCCAGTTGCCCAGAAATTAACAAAAATTTTGGATCGTGCAAACAAATTGGTTAAATATTTCAAAAAATCTGGCAAAAACTCCGAACTCGACCAAACCTTAAAAAGTTTTTGCCAAACAAGATGGAACACGGTGTATTACACGTTATCTTCGATATCTAAAAATTTGGAACAAATTACTGAAAAGCTTAAGGAATCAAAGCAAGAACATAGACTTAACGGAATAAGTCTAACAGGCCTTCAATCAATTTCGGGCGTTTTGAAAAAAATTAAAACGGCTTCAAATGAGTTAGAGGGGGAAAAATATCCCACTATTCATTTGGTTATTCCACACTTAGAACACTTAAAATCTAACTTCGAAATTGACTCCAACGACACTGCTCTAACCACGGAACTAAAAGTCGAGCTTCGACAACTTCTAGAAACCGTTTTCAAAAAACACATTACTAAATTTCATAAACTAGCCCTTTTTTTGTTTCCGCCAACAAACAAACTTCTTACATTTAACACGGAAGAAAAAGATGCTATTTTCGATTTCTGCCGAGAATTGATGAGAAAACATAAGTCACTTAATATCCCAAAAAACACGGAAGCAGTTTACCAACCCGAGAAGACTTCAATTTTTTCAAGCTTTTTTCAAAATGACACAGATGACCCGGAAGGAAACGATATAGAAACAGAGTTGCAAGGATACAAATCGGTTAAAATCTCCCTAGGACAAGATTTCAATGTGCTTAAATGGTGGGAATCAAACAAAGAACATTACCCAATATTATTCAAAGTCAGCTGCGAGGTATTATGCATTCCTGCCAGTAGTGCATCTTCTGAAAGAGCATTTTCTCAGGCTCGTTTGCTGATTTCAGAAAAGAGAAGCCAAATTTCAAAATCTAGCGAAAAAGTAAACCAAATCATGTTTTTAAACTCAAATTTAAAGCAAAACTCATAAACAAAAACAAATAAATTTATCGTCGTGAAAATATAGTTCTGCTAAGGCGGAATTCGTCCAGCTCAATTCTGACTGTTATATGAAGAAAGCGGCTCATTACAGGTTTCCGATGTGGTTGTTAGTATTGTTTTTTACTGCATCACGGGGCGATGATACCCTAACTTATCGGCTATGCAAGATCTGGTATTGTGCACTTTATTTGATCTGATTCTGACGTGGAAAATCAGATAGGTTAGTAGATTTTATACAGAGTTCTGTAGATAAAACTGAAGAAAGATTGCAAATTGTTTTATTTTAAATTTGGTGCAAAATTGAATGCAGTTTTTTGTATTAATTCGCATGAGACCGCAGAGCGATTCACGACTATGAACATTATGCGGTTGGTTATAAGTGGACAGGCTTGACAAATTAATTTTTAAAAAAGTTCAGTAACTTTGCACTTTAAAAAAGTCCTACAACAAGTGCCCACTTACTTGACTTGAAAACTCTATTGACTTCCACTTGTTACTACTCTATACACTTTAACTCGCTTTCTAAAACAAGTGTTTGAACAAGCAAGTCAGGGGAAAAATACTTGTATACTTGGAACTTGTAAGTGAGTTGACTTGAACTCGATCACTCTATTTCAAAATAATCACTTGTTTGCTCATTCAAGTACACTCATGCAGGACTCTAGTACTCACATTAATCAAAAAGGGAACGAAATTTTTTTGACCGAAATGTCTATTATTTCGGGCATGTGGAACGTAAAATTTCTTTAAATTGTTCTGCTCTTTGTGTGATGTTAAAAAACGAGGTCCCAAGATGGAGTAAGTACAATATGCAGAGCTATGCGGATAAATACTTCGAAAAGTGGAATTTTCCAAATTGTGTTGGGGCCATTGATGGAAAGCATGTGGCAATAAAAGCACCACACAACTGTGGTAGTGCTTTTTACAACTACAAAGTATGTGAAGTATTTAAAAGTGAAATGTTATTTAATTTTTAATTTGTCCCATTTAATTTTAGGGGGTTCATTCATTAGTTATAATGGCGGTTTGTGACGCAGACTATAAATTTACTTTTTTGGAAATTGGTGCCTACGGTAGTGAAGGGGATATGCATGTGTTCTCCCATTCGGATTTTGGCAAGGCTGTATTAACAGATTGCTTGGAATTTCCTGAAGATAAGCCCATAAATGAGGTACCAATACCATATTTTCTGATTGGAGATGATGCATTTCCATTGTGCAAACGCATAATGAAGCCTTATAAAGGTCGCAGCTTGTCAGAAGAAGAACTAAAATTTAACTATCGTTTAAGCAGAGCTCGAAGGTGTATTGAAAATGCATTTGGAATACTCAGCGCTAAATGGATGGCAGTTCAACGAACACTTCTTTGTCATCCGGAAAGAGCTCAAAAAATTGTTACGGCATGTTGCTTGCTTCAAAATTATATGCTTCGCGAGGATCCCAAGGAGTACTCTAATAGAATAGATGCGGAGGTAGTGGTAGTGTCAACGCCAGTAAATCGAGGTGAGGCCTTTCGGGGACGTCATCTTGACTATCCAAAATATATAAGAAACACACTAAAAGACTTTGTAAACTCCGAAGCAGCTAAACTTCCTTGGGAATAGTCTCTATTCCGTGCTAAAAACTTGCAAATGTAATAAAGTACACATAAATATCTATAACATTTTTCCAATTTATTTATATTTGTTTTTTTTTAAAGTCCAAGGAAGCCATTTTTTGCAACAAATATATATAAGAGTTATTAATATGGAAAAGAAATACAAGTGTCTTACTTTCTTTGGGTTGAAAGATCTGGCAAAAAGGACATGTCTTTCGCAAATTCCCAGCTTATTTCCGAGAAATCATTAAAGGAGGGACTTGGAATTGGTACACCTCCATCGCTTCCGCTCTTGAAATGCTTTGAAGAAGCTGTTTTCTTTTGATATCGGAAGCTATCGCGAAGAGAGGCCCAAGCCGTCTTGCAAGTAGTCACTGCGTTATAGTAACCATTTTATAATGGTAATTTTATTATCAATAATTTAACGATAAGCTTACGTGGTTTATCCAAGCTGGTAGCAATAGAATTCCACGCATTCTTCACAGCATTCACATCTAAATGCTTCTTGTGGGTGAGATCCCAAAGAACCGGATGCTGACGAACCTGGCTGATTAGGCATCTCTTTTCTTCGCGAGAAAAAGACTCCAGGCGCCTCTTTCTTTGAGGACCTCTATTCATTTTTGAATGTTTCGTTTCACAACTTCGCAGTCAATATAAATGAATTTGTTTATTTCATCTTTCAAAAACATTCGTTCCACACGTTCCTCATATTTATACAAAGTGAAAAAACTGTGTAGTCTATAAAACATTCGATCTATCTTAAGAAGTGCTAGCCAAGGAGAATAGTAATTAAAAATAGTCTAATAATTTATGAAATCGGATGTAATATAGTTTCCGATACTATACAATACCAAAAAAAAATTGTATTATATAATTTAAACTAGAGAAAAAAACCAAGATCCACACGTTCCAAAAATATTGACAGAAGGAAAAATTTCAAACACTTTTTGGAAACGAATCTAACAAACTGAGTACTCTCCGACGAAAAGGTGTAAAAACTTTTTTGTCGTGAAATTTTTCAGCTGTCAATTTTGTATAGGAATTTTCGTTTCGTTGCCTTTTTGATTGAGGTGAGTAAAGAGGCTTAAAAGATGAAATTCCGGTTCTTTTTTCGGAAATAAGCTGTCGAGCCTTTGAGAATGCCCTTTCCGACGATGCACTGCTAGCTGGAACACATAAAATTTTGGGGCTCACTTTTAGGGTATTCAATTGCGTTTCAAAAGTGTAAAATTGTGAACGACCTTTTTTCAAAAATCGTAGCAAGATATTGACGTACAAGAAAAGGCTAACTTCATATTTTGGGTATTGCAGGACGAATTTTGAGGAAAAAAGAAATGCCAGGGAGGCTTTGCCTAAAATAAAATTGACATATATGTTATATATGTTATTATTTGTTATATGTTCTATATTAGGGTTGGAAAAGGAATTGATAGCACTATCGATGGTTTAAAATTTTTGGAAACATCGATGGCTTAAACCCACAATCGATACTATCGCTCAGAAAAATAATTCCATTTCACATGTAATTTTTAGTATTTTTTAAGAAAAAAGAGTATTTTAAAGCAGGGAATCAAACCGAATCTTATTTCGGTTCCGGTTCCGGTACTGATCCCATACCGAATCTGCTTATTCGGTAAAGGGTTATATTTTGGTATTGATGTTTTGGTTCCGGTTCTTGTACCGGTACGTACCGGTACAGTTAAAAAATTCTATTAATACTTTGAAATGATTTATGAGTGTTTTATTTGGAAAAAAAACTTGAATGTAAAATCATTAAAATTAATCAGATTTTTTTTATAAAAATATAAAAAAAAAGATTTAAATTAGATTTTTAACTTTTTTACTTCTAATAAGAAATATATTCATTAGCTTCTTAAAAAAAATGCGTAGAATGGCGCTAAAAATGCCAGATTTACAGCTTCTTTAGACAAAGAGTGTTACTGCTACAGCGACATTTTCTTACATAAGCAGTACATGTGCTAAAAAGCGACGGGAAGAAGTCGATATAGCAGAAAGTGGGAGCTGATACATACATATGGGTATTATTTTATTCAGGATTTTTAACGAGTTTAGTAAATTAGTACCAAAACCGTACCGGTACCAGCAATACGGTAATCGGTTCGAAATTAAATTTTTATTTTGGTCTCGGTATCAGTTCCGGTTCTCTATAAGGAATCGGTTTATTTCGGTTATCGGTTCCGGTTCCGGTTATGGTTTTATTCCCTGTTTTAAAGTATATATTTTAGAACACAATGGTATTTCCATTGCTAGGGCTCAACATTAAATTTTGTTTCACTTTAATCGCAGTTAAATTAAGATCGTTGTTTTATCCATATGTTTTATGATACAAGCGTAAATTTTCAATTTTTTTTTCATTCATGTCCTTAATTTATGTAATTTGTTTTTTATTTTCTTTATTTTTTATAGCCAAAAACATCGATAGTGTTTTAACAACCCTATTCTATATTAATATTTTACTAATTTGGTGGAAATGGTTAAAATCAGGTCCATATCTTTGGACTCGACAATGGAAGCGTTTTCGGCTCGATAAAATGACAGCTGATTTCCCAAAGCCAACTAAGAGGAAGAAACGAAAACTGAATTTGCCTTTGACTTATACCCAAACAGCTGATGAAATAATCAAAGCATGCCATTGTGTGCGCAATTCTGTGCCCTAACAGCACTCTGTAAATGTTTCTCGTTCAGATAAATTAATGAAGTCCAGAAAGCGAATCTGCTTTTACGAACAGTTTATCTGGTCGTTATCTTTAGACATCGGATTTTAGGTTTTTTTTTGTTTGTGGTCTAAAAAATTTGAAATTTTTAAAATAGACCTATAAAAATACAGGCTTTTAGTAAATGGTGGCATATCAAAAATATGCCTTTTTTTAGGTCAAAAAAGGTTAAGGAATATGCTAAGAATATTTTGACCTATTTGAATAGGTCAAAAAAGGTCAAAAAAGGTTCGTTTTAATTTTTCACTCATATAATTAAAAATATTACTTCTTTAATTAATGCCGAGTCAGTGGTTTAATATATAAAGTTGTAAACGTAAAATTTTATTGGCCCAAGGAGGTAAGTTTGTGTTTTTACATATAATTTTGGTTATGTTTTTGTTTTGTTATTTGTTAATAGAAAGTTAGTTATAATTTGGTTTACAGTATATAATTATAAGTTTTTCCATGTTTATTGGAGTAAGTTTCTGCCTTTTTTCCGAATGTATTAATTTGTATGCTGAAAAACTCCGCTCTACGTCACATAATGTCAATGGTGAATTAGTATATTTAACAACGTTTCCTTTTGTAATATTGGGGACTGAGAATGTATAATTATTTATCAAAGTGTTAATGGATTGTATTAAGGTAAAATCTGGATTTCGATGTAACACTTTTCGAAATTTTTCTTCATGTGGTTTGAATGTGTTGTTGTAATTGTGATTTCTTGACTACAGTAATCTTTGTGAGTGGAAATCATTTATATATAAGCAAATTAACAAAGAGCATTTAATACAAACAAAAAAAAGGTGAAAAAGGTGAAACAAGGTTGACATATTCCGAAATATGCTTTTAGGCAGAAGATATGTAAAAAGGTCGAATTCGTAAAAATATGCCGCGTTCAAAATTATCTACGTTTCATGAAAAAAATTTATATGCAATCCAAAAAAATGTTAGACTGCTCGTTCAAAATATGTTTTTACCTAAAATCCGATGGCTAGTTATCTTTTTCGAACAGATAGCTATTAGGGACTTTGACAGGGACTCGAGAAAGCGGCCCTAAAATGTAGTGGCCAGTCACTGATACGTATGATCGTTTTAAATAGTTGTCCGTCTATATATCTGATGTATTGCTATATCTGGTAAAGCGCACCCTACACCGAGAAAAAAAACCGTTCTCATCGATGTTGATTTTAGTATTTTTGATCACAATACCTAGCCGAGATCGAAAATACTAAAATCAACATCGATGTCATCTCGGTTTTGAGAATGGTTTTTTAGTATGTGTGCTATCGATATCGAGATGACGTCTTCTCGGTTTCAACATCGAATCGATGTCGATTTCAAGATAAAAATTGAATAAGAAGAAGAAAAAAATATTTGAGGAATCGGGAATTAGGCCTGTTGCACCCCCCCTACTGTCCGACGGTGTTGTTGTTGGTTCCCCCGTTTCTCAACTTATTTTTCTCTCCTTTATTTAAACACATGGATGACGTCACTATGTTCGTACATAAACACACATTTAGTTTCAAATTTTAACTGAAACAATAACTGAAATTATTATATAATTAACAAATGATAAATATAAAAATCAAATAACTTACTATCTTGGGAAAAACACGTTTGGTCGCTCGTGGGAATCGAACCCGTTGCCTCACAGTTTGCAGTCAAACACTCTACTAGCTGCGCCAGGGAAGCATCACATGAGGCGCTGTACAAAGTTCATTCACATTTTGTTCTCTTGGGTTCTTGGTTTTGACTCTTATTTAGCCATGTAAGTGTGGGTTAGATTAACTAAATCCTAATTTCTTTTAAATGCAAATATTAATAAAAAAGTAAAAAAAAAAAAAAAGACGCAAAGATTTTCCGCCTCGACGTGGGACTGAACACACACTTCCGACTATACGCTTACAAAACATATAATCCGCACGCTTTAGTCCCCTAGGCTACTGATCAAGAACCATGACTGCCCGATAGCTACAAGAGAGGAATTCGGCCTCTCTCTCCTTTTCCTCTCATTTTTTCGATGTCTTTCCCTCACGTCCCTCTTCTACAACATCAAAACTGAGATTGATTTTGACTGGGAATACTAGAATCAACACTGCTTTCATCTTGATATCAAGAAGAAAAAAGTGAGAATACAAATACTAAAATCAAGATCGGTCGATGTTGATTTTTTTCGTTCTCAATTTTTCTGGGTATAAGCTGAAGTTCTTTACTTACTTGGTTATGAACAGCATAAATACAATTGCTTCAGCTGACCTCTTGCTCTGATTATGTCTTGAGGGTTTTTATTCAAAACTCGACGAATACGAGGATCCAAATAGACTGCGCAAATTACGATATTATTTTCCAAAAGGGATTCGTCTCTTTTTTGAAGGCAATCCACCAATACCTTATTACTGGTACCCACCGCTTTCACAGTTAGCTTTAACTCGAGCCATATCTTATAAAAGTCTCCCAAATACATTTGCTCACATTGAAATTTTTTGGTGGCGACGAATAATGGCTCTAAAGTATTGCACATAGTTCTTATCATACTCCAATCAGTAGTTGTCAACTTGGATTGATCATCATATTCATTCTTACAAAAATCTTCATATTCCAACAGTCTTTGGAACATCAAGTATGTTGAGCCCCACCGAGTTGGGACATCTATGACGGGTAGAGGTAATCCCTGGGCGCAAGACTTATACCTTATTTATTTATAATTTTAATAATATTTAATAATATAATACATTTTGACTACTGCACGGGCTTTTTCTATAGTTTTGATACACTCCGGGATGTTTAGAAAATCCTTCACACTTAACTGCAAGGTATGGGCAGCACATTTATCAGATGTGATAGAAAATAATTCTAGGTTTTTAATTAGATCGTCCTCGTCATTAAATTCATTCTCATCCATATTAAATGCAGGGTCCTCGTTTAAAAGAGACACAGCTTTAATCATATTCCTGCCATTATCGGTCGTTATGCTGTATATCTGATTCTTCGAAATATTAAACTCATTTAAAATATCTTCGATCTCCGAACATAGATTGCTACCTGAATGTCTTTGGTGCAGTTCGACAAGGCCAAGAGTTTTTACGCAAATACGGTTATTATGATACATCTGAGCGTTGATTCCTAAAATTCCACGGTTACATCTTGTTGCTGTATCCATTTTAATACATATGATTTTGTTTTTAAATAACAACTTTATAGAGTCTTTGATCTCATTATACTTCCTTGCAATTAACGTCATTATGTTTCTTGATGAAACAGGGCTCATATTAAGGCCATCGAAGATTTGCTTGGTCAATGTGGTAAAGGCTTCTGAGTCTAATACCGAAAACGGCATTTTTGCGGATGTTACCAGGTCTATACAAGCCTCCGTGACTTCAGTTTTAGTCATGCTGACAGAAAACTTGATTTTCGTTTTTTTTTCTATAACGGTTTACTCTTTATCGAAAACGTTTTTGTGGTGGTCCGAAAGATGACGTTTTAGGTTCGATAAGTAGGAACCTGCAAAACACTTTTTGCATATTTTACAAATTGATTCATTTTTTATTGCATCAAAATCGAAAAAGTTTCGCGGTAAGTTATAAGGTTTACGTCCCATATTAATATTTAAAATAATTTTTTTGGGAGCAGATGCTTATTACTAGACTCACGATGAATATTAGCGATAACATTATAACAATTTTGACGTCAAAACGGAGACATACAAGACGAATTTTCTTTTTTGAATAAACCCGAACCCATGTTGTTATTCCCCATTTTGTAGAGCTTACACTTATCCACTTAGCCAGTATATATAATCTGTTTTCTTAGATTTTTCTATGGCAGTCGTAAATTAATTAATTAATCATACTTACCGTGGTTATTTAATTTGGTAAAAATCTAAAAAAAAGCCAGAAGGTAAAATACCATGTCATAATTTTTAAAATATTTAAATCACCTACACAGCCGCCACTAAACGATTTTGAGTTTTATTTTTGATCGAAATAATAAAAATCAGAGAATAAGTTTTACTTTTTTGATTTTTATATAAGACTCAAGGAATAACTGTTATTTTTCAAGCGGAAAATAAAACTCAGAGAATAAGTTTTATTTGTCAAGTTTTATATAAAACTCACAGAGTAACGATTATTTTTTGAGTTTTAAATAAAAATTGCAAAAATAAAAATCATTGCGAATATGTAAAATACAATGTTGTATAATGACAGTGGCATAGTTATATCTTTTTTAGGAGTCTTCCTTGTCGTTGATTTTTTTGTTTGAAAAAACAAAAATAACTGTTATTTTCGTTCCCTGCTGCTTACAATTGAACTCGTGCAGGGCTCTAGTGTGCATTTTCTTTTTGTACCTTGAAATTATTTTAAATAGTTGTTTAACTATGAACAATAGTTACCCTAACGTAACTTATTTAATATAAAAGTATGAAACTATAATTTTACAAATCTTCTGCGATGCCTTATATATAAATTCCAACTGGGTCTAGCCCTTCATGAACCAAGCCCAAGTCAGATTCTGAGTCATTAAGACTTTACTTTAAAACTTTTTTTCTGTCTTAAGTTTTTAATATATGTACTTCCACACTTCCGCACCTTTATAAGGTGTAGGATAAAGTCACTTTTGGAAAAGGTAATTGGACAACTACCTTTTAAAATTTCTTATAAATTACTTTTCTTATAAATTACTTTGCTGCAGTGAAATAACTATAAATTGTATATTTACTATACAAAATAGTAAGTTAACTACAATTTATGGTTTGGGCATAACTTTTTTTTATAGTAACCCTTACGTATACGTATTACTTAAAAGTAACTATTTGATTGATAGAATTGACAATTTTTGTGGTTGTACAGGTAGAAATGAAAATTTGCTGTACCTACACACAAAACAATTTGATTGGTAGAATTGACCAATGAAGATAGTTACGTAACTATAAAAATAGTTATGTGTATTTTGTTTTTGCTTTGGGTGTGTCTTTGCTAATTGTGTGTATTTATTGTTGCGAAAGTAACTATTTCATTGGTAGAGTTGACAATTTTTGTGGTTGGGGACTGTTTGACAATTATAACCGTTGATTTTACCAAGTTTTTTTTGTGTGTAGCGAATGATACACCAATCGAAAGGTATAGCAAAAACTTAAAGGATAGCATACCAAGACTTAAAGAAAATATGCTGGTTCGGGAGAAGGAACAAGGAAAGTGTAAAAGTGAAAATTTATAAAATTGGAGCTGTTTGTGATCAATGCCCCCCTGCTCTAGTCTAGTTGTATTCATAGTAAAATTACGCGTAAAATGAGGGCTCATATAATCCGTATAAAAGTTATATCCAAAACAAGATTTTGAGGGGCTTTTGAAAATTTTATTCTGTTTGTCAGTTTGTCCCAAAATAATCTCTTAGGATCCTAGATATTTGAAATGGTGTTAAACAGCTCGATATAAAAAAGATTAGATCTACCACGGAAAAACAGCTATAAATAGCGATATTTTGTAACTTCTTTCCGTAACTCCTGTACTCACAAAAAATTTTGATTGGTAAAATTGACCAATGAAGATGGTTACGTAACTATAATAATAGTTATGTGTATTTTGTTTTTCCTTTTTGTTTGTTTCTTTGCTAATTGTGTGTATTTGTTGTTGTGAAAGTAACTATTTTATTGGTAGAATTGAATATTTTTGTGGATGGGGACTGTTTGAAAATTATAACAGTTGATTTTACCAAGTTTTTTTTTTGTGTGTATTACTAAAGCTACAGACTTAAGCTGTACCTCGTTTTAAAGGTATTATAGTAACTATAAACGCCGCCGCAACATAATGTGTCTAAATACAATTATGACAAAAAAGATTTTTTTTTTACTTTCCGAAATCTTTAAAGGTGTGGGCGCCAGACACCTTTAAGGCGATTGTGGGCACTATAGGGGGCGTGGCCCTTGGCTAAAACAAACTTGCGCTGCGTAGGAAGCCCAAGAATATGTGTGGTTAATCTTAACGTTCTAGCTTTTATAGTTTCCGAGATCTCAGCGTTCATACAGACAGACAGACAGACATGGCTAGATCGACTCGCCTAGTGATCCTGATCGAGAATATATATACTTTATAGGGTCGGAAAAGCTTCCTTCTCCCTGTTACATACTTTTGCACTTTACTCTACGAGTAAAGGGTATAAACAGCTATAAATAGCTCAATTTCGCATACCCGTAACTTGGGAACTACTAAAGCTCTTTTTTTAAATTTTGTCCGACTGATTCTTTTTTTATCACATTGCATTTAGGTTTGTGAACTAAGTGGAACCCTTTCCTGTTTTAATGAAAAAAATCAAGAACAATTTTCTTAATTTAATGGCGCTTTAAAATCACGGGCGATTTTCTAAAATTAAGGGCGATTTTTTTTCTAAGTGTACACAAAAAAAAAAATTCGTAAAATCAACTGTTATAATTGTCAATCAGTCCCCAACCTCAAAAAATAGTCAATTCTACAACAACAAATACACACAATTAGCAAAGACAGACACATGACAAAATTGACAATTTTTTGTGTTTGGGGTCTTTTTGACAATTTTTTTTTGTGTGTATATGTCGTCAAAAAGGTATTTTAAAATTCAATGCACATCTTTTAAACATAATTTGCATGAATACCATGGGTTTATACTAAGGGCCTAAAACCTATTTCTAAACCTTATTTTTTACCACCTTTTGGTTTATTAAGCAAAAACCGTTCTAACGATTTTTGTTTAAATTTGCTAATTTGTAAATGCATTAATTAGATCTTATGAGCTTGGCTGTTGTTACCAATACCGCTGAAAATACAAGGCAGAAATGCTGTTGCTGCTGGAAAGAAGCTGCCAGCTCTAAATTGTGTTGGGCACAACGGATCACAAAACTGTTATGGTCAAGCAAATGGTTTCCTATTTTACCCGTGTGATTGCATCTTTTTTTGGCAGGTCTTATTAATGTCACGTGGGCCTGTTTTAAGCATACAAGCCTCCCTGATGTGCGACAACGCAGGAAAAGTTTTCGTTTTTTGTGAGAAATAATCAGGAGTCTCGCCACTGCCGACAATAGCGATTCCAACGACCATTTCCCAGTCCTGTCAATTATCTTACGCCCAAGTTAGCAGGGCTCCCCCACTGAGTATCAAAACAAAGTTTTCCTATGCAAAAAAACATCGAAACTTAACAGAAGCAAATTATGCACACGAATTACCCTGGACAATAAAAAAAAAACGAGTGGAATGGCGAGTAAATTATGAACAAGCGGGTACCACGAGTTTTTGGTTGGTGCGGGGGTGGTTTAACATCTACTTGCGCGCCTAATTTGTTGGAAAATTAGTTTTGTGTGTTTTGTGCGTATAATTTTCATGCAAGCCAAACTCAGCTCTTGAAGATATCTGCACTTGATTTTGATTGAAATACAATGAGAAAGGAACAGCGAGTTACCTCTATTTGTTTCGATTTGCACAGTGCAGGAAATACCAGAAGATACATACATATGCCACACACAAAAAATATACAATTTTGTTGGCGTCACCTACTCTTGTGCATGCAACAACGTCTGGTAAAATAACGGTTCAGACCCTAAAGAAAGCACAATAGCGCCTGTTCTTATTAGTCGCGTTAGGGAAAGCAACATATGTAATATCTGAGCACTGATGGATTTCTTAAGATAGTTCTGCTGAACGCACATGATTTATGTGATCTGTAAATATATATATATAAAATGAAAAATCGATTTTTAAGGGGATACGACTACAGCCCAAACCGTAAGAGCTAGAGCAGCCAAATTTTTGCACAGTATTCCATTGGAGATCTAACCGCCCACTAAGATCCGACATGTCCCCCCAGTGGCCCCAATCAGCTCCAACATTAATATTTAAAAGAACAAAATTTAATCTATTTAATTGCTTTACTTCTAAAGTGGTTGCAATTTTGAAATTTGGAATTTGCCGAATTTTAGGTATTGAAAAGGCCTAATTAGAAAGCTAAATGAAATTTCGATATCCCCCATAATTTGGGGGCTACATTTAATGTTAACTTTTCGATTTAAAAAATCTAAACCGCTGCTCCGATTATGATGATTTTTGGATCATTAGTTATTCTATGGCCCAAATGCTTATGTTTAATTTTTCAAGTTTTTAACATTTTTTTGAGTATTTTTAAAGAATTTATTTAGATTTTCTAAGTTGTTGCGTCGCATTTTGCGGGAGCCTGCCGAGAGAGCGAAACCCAGAGAGCGGAAGCCAAGAGAGCGATGGCCGAGAGCGCGACAACCAAGGGAAAGGGGAGAAGAAGGGGCAATTTAAGTTAAAATCTGTTTTGGATTTCAAAATCTTACACTGCTGCTCTGATCAATATGATTTTCGATCAATAGTCAGTTCTGTGGATCAAATGCTTAGGTTTTTTTTTTTTAAATTGTTTTTCATTTTGTAGCAGAAGTAAGAGCCCTATTTAAAGTCGGAAATGGAAGAAAATAGACAAACTTACTACATAGAAAAATCTTAAGATTCGTATTTCTGAACAAGTACGGAAGTTTGATCTGTAAGCAATCAAATACGTAACTTCTTCAGATATGTATGCATGTAGGTATGTATATTTGGATATGTTTTGATTTGTATTGTGTGTGTGTGTGTTTCTATTTGAAAGTAGATGATGTGTTTAAATACAAATAAAATGATTACCTTCCTTTCAGCCAATGCTAAATCTTTCTGAGTTATTTGTAAAGTTTAAAACTAATAATTATCGATCATATGTGGAACCTGGAAAAATAAGTTACTTCGCTACTCTTGCATGGGATGGCAATCTTTGGGTGTTTGTACAAAAGTTTACATTTCATTTAAAACTAGAAATTTGAAAAAATTTGTGCGCCTAATAAAATTGCATTGATAACATTGTAACTGAAAGCAAGTACAAAGATTCGCGACTTTCACATGGATCACATTCATTTATTATATGTTTTTAATTTGTATTGATTCGACAAGGATGAGATCGCAAGTTAGAAGAGGGCTGAACTAAAAAATACATTTCTTCTTCTTTGCCACAATTTGTTTTTTGGGAGTGAGAGGATATAATGATAATTAACGTTAGGACAGTAGCAAGTGTAAAAAATGGGGACGATCAAGCCCACAATGAACTCTCAGAGAGAGAGCTTGCCTAAAGAGAGAAAGGAACATGCACAAGATTGACCGTGGTGTGGCAAGGGGTAGGGTTTAAATTCACAATTATGATTGCAATTATGGTTTAAAAAACTCTCTTTAGTACACATTTTGATCATTTTTTTGAGTTCATTTTAAAACTAGGAACTTTAAAGTTTTTCTTTAATCGTATATCCCCCATTTTACGGCCTATTTAGGTAAAAAAAACAAGCCAAAAAAGGGTTCTTTGTT
Organism: Drosophila pseudotakahashii; assembly: GCA_035046095.1. NCBI lineage: Eukaryota > Metazoa > Arthropoda > Insecta > Diptera > Drosophilidae > Drosophila > Drosophila pseudotakahashii. The sequence continues at coordinate 119,842 of JAWNOE010000036.1, forward strand.
TTTTTTAACACACCATGAAATGTTAAGATTGGCTATCTGTGCGCTCCGTTTTGACAACGAAAAATGTCAGAGCAACCGGGACCAATAAATTATTGCTAAACTCATTTGATGGTTTCATTAGCCTGTTCAATTTTTAAACTCTTTGAATCTAGCAGGGATTCCGCAGCATAATCTGTCTTTTAAGATTGGAGCACCCGAAATGTTATTGCGAAATTTAGGTCCCCCAAAGTTATGCAATGGGACACGATTGCAGATAAAAGGTCTTCATAAGAATGTAATCGAGGCAACAGTATTTACGGGATCCGCGAAGGGTAAAAGGTGTCTGACGCCCACACCTTTCAAAATTTCGGAAATGTAAAAATGCAGTTTTTTTATGTTTATCAGTACCTTTTGAAATGTTGAAGAAATTTTTCAAATCGGACCATTAGTTAAAAAGTTATGCGCAATCAAAGTTTTATATCTCCATCTCCCTTGCAGTCCTTTGAGTAACGGGTATCTGATAGTCGGGGCACCCGACCATAGCGTTCTCTCTTGTTTTCATACAAATTTACAAGTGAATTGGTGCTGGCGCTTGGTGCTAGGTTTTTGGCAGTGATTCACTGGCTCTCACTTGTTGGAAAGCTGCGATCACGGAGCGGAATTTGAAAGCCAAAACATTAAAATAAAAGACAACTAACCTCTAAAGATTATATAATGAACTAGCTTTACCCCAAGCGACTTCGTTCGCTTAAACAATTTCCAGAAAAATGGCCACTTTTTATACCCTTGCAGAGAGTATTATGATTTCAGTCAGAAGTTTGCAACGCAGTGAAGGAGACGTTTCCGACCCCATAAAGTATATATATTCTTGATCAGCATCACTAGACGAGTCGATATAGCCATGTCCGTCTGTCCGTCCGTCTGTCCGTCTGTCTGTCTGTTTCTACGCAAACTAGTCCTTCAGTTTTAAAGCTATCGCGCTCAAACATTCCCAAAAGTCTTCTTTCTGTTGCAGGTAGTATATATGTCGGAACCGACCGGATCGGACAACTATATCTTATAGCTCCCATAGGAAGGATCGAAAAAAAAACCGTCAAAAATTTTTTTGAAATATTACCTTACCTACTTTTGGGAATACTATTTTTTAAATATTTCTGAATTTCGAATACAATTTTTTAAAAATCGGATAACTATATCATATAGCTGCCATCGGAACGGTCGGAAAATTAAATGGAAATTAATAGGAAACAAATTATATCTTTGTTGACTTTTATTACATTCTCTTCTTCTCTGGGATATGGCTTTTCTTCATTATTTAAAAACTTCGTATAAAATTTAACAAAATTCGGACGGCTCTATCATATAGCTGCCATAGGTAGGATCAAAAAATTAATTATACGAAAGCAGCTAAAATTTGGATTGTTGTAACATATACGAAAGTTAATTTAAATTTAATGTTTTAAATGAATAGGAATGATCTGCAAGGGTATATAAGTTTCGGCTGGCCGAAGCTAGCTTCCTTTCTTGTTATACCCTTGCAGAGGGTATTATGATTTCAGTCAGAAGTTTGCAACGCAGTGAAGGAGACGTTTCCGACCCCATAAAGTATATATATTCTTGATCAGGATGACTAGACGAGTCGATCTAGCCATGTCCGTCTGTCCGTCCGTCTGTCCGTCCGTCTGTCCGTCTGTCCGTCTGTTTCTACGCAAACTAGTCTCTCAGTTTTTGAGCTATCGGAATGAAACTTTCCCAAAAGTCTTCTTTTTATTGCAGGTAGTATATAAGTCGGAACCGGCCGGATCGGATAGCTATATCTTATAGCTCCCATAGGAAGGATCAAAAAAGAAAAACTCTTAAAAATTCTAGCTTTGGTGTTTTTTGAAATATAACCTTCTTTTTTTGGGAATACTATTTTTTAAATATTTCTGAATTTCGAATAAAATTTCTAAAAAATCGGTGGACTATATCCTATAGCTGCCATAGGAACGGTCGGAAAATTAAATGGAAATTAATAGGAAAAAAATTATATCTTTGTTGATTTTTATTACATTGTCTTCTCCTCTGGGATATGACTTTTCTTTAACATTTCAAAATTTCGAATAAAATTTAACAACATTCGGACGGCTATTTTATATAGCTGCCATAGAAGGATCAAAAAATTAATGCCAAAGAAATACGAAAGCAGCTAAAATTTGGATTGTTGTAACATATACACAAGTTAATTTAAATGTTATGTTTTTGTACATGAATAGGAATGATCTGCAAGGGTATATAAGCTTCGGCTGGCCGAAGCTAGCTTCCTTTCTTGTTTTTAATATGATTACTTTTAAAACTTATGTGTACACTCAGAAAAAAAATTTCCTTGATTTAAGTCCATAGACTTTAATTTAAGGAATAATGGCTTTAAAATGGCTAAACAAGTCTATACGTGGCCTTAAAAATATGCCTTCCATACATATTTAAGGACCTTAATGGACTAAATTTGGATTTAAGGCCATACAACAGTCCATATGGTCTTAAGTCCAAATTTAGTCAATTTAGTCTTTGAATTTGTATGGGAGAAACATTTTTAAGTCCATGCATAGCCTTATTTGGACATTTTTAGTCCATCGTTCCTTAATTTAAAGCCAGTGGACTTAAATCAAGGTAATTTTTTTTTCTGGGTGTAAACAACATTTTTAAAAGATCCTTAAGGATCGAGAATAAGGCTACTGGCAGAGCTAATGAGAAAAGTAATCTTCTCTAAGATCTAGTCCAGCCAGCTTCCAAGTCTGCCCCTGCGATTAATTTATAGTTATTGCAAAGCAAACTTTTAGAGGGAATTGTAGCCTCTTAAACTGAAACGGCAGACCGAACGCGGATCCCGTAAATAAAGTTGCTTCGATTACATTTTTATGAAGACCTTTTATCTGCAATCGTGTCCCATTGCATAACTTTGGGGGACCTAAATTTCGCAATAACATTTCGGGTGCTCCAATCTTAAGAGACAGATTATGCTGCGGAATCCCTGCTACATTCAAAGAGTTTAAAAATTCAACAGGGTAATGAACCGCATAGTCAACATCAGAGAAAGAGTCGACCGATTTATAGGAGACTTCTAAACCATCAAATGAGTTTAGCAATAATGTATTGGTACCGGTGCTCTTTTATTTTTCGTTGTCTAAACGGGGCGCACAGATAGCCAATCTTAACATTTCATGATGTGTTAGAAAAGCAAAGAACCCTTTTTTGGCTTGTTTTTTGCCTAAGTAGGTCGTAAAATGGGGGATATACGATTAAAGCAAAACTTCAAAGTTTCTGGTTTTAAAATGAACTCGAAAAAATTATCAAAATATGTACTAAAAAAGTTTTTTAAACCAAAATTGAAATCATAATTGTGAATTTAAACCCTACCCCTTGCCACACCACGGTCAATCTTGTGCTTGTTTCTCTTTCTTTAGGCAAGCTCTCTCAGAGAGTTCATTGTGCGCTTGATCGTCCCCATTTCTTACACTTGCTACTGTCCTAAAGCTCATTATCATTATATCCTCTCACTCCCAAAAAACGAATTGTGGCAAAGAAGAAGAAATGTATTTTTTAGTTCAGCCCTCTTCTAACTTGCGATCTCAACCTTGTCGAATCAATAAAATTAAAAACATATAATAAATGAATGTGATCCATGTGAAAGTCGCGAATCTTTGTACTTGCTTTCAGTTACAATGTTATCAATGCAATTTTATTAGGCGCACAAATTTTTTCAAATTTCTAGTTTTAAATGAAATGTAAACTTTTGTACAAACACCCAAAGATTGCCATCCCATGCAAGAGTAGCGAAGTAACTTATTTTTCCAGGTTCCACATATGATCGATAATTATTAGTTTTAAACTTTACAAATAACTCAGAAAGATTTAGCATTGGCTGAAAGGAAGGTAATCATTTTATTTGTATTTAAACACATCATTTACTTTCAAATAGAAACACACACACACACAATACAAATCAAAACATATCCAAATATACATAACTACATGCATACATATCTGAAGAAGTTACGTATTTGATTGCTTACAGATCAAACTTCCGTACTTGTTCAGAAATACGAATCTTAAGATTTTTCTATGTAGTAAGTTTGTCTATTTTCTTCCATTTCCGACTTTAAATAGGGCTCTTACTTCTGCTACAAAATGAAAAACAATTTAAAAAAAAAAAACCTAAGCATTTGATCCACAGAACTGACTATTGATCGAAAATCATATTGATCAGAGCAGCAGTGTAAGATTTTGAAATCCAAAACAGATTTTAACTTAAATTGCCCCTTCTTCTCCCCTTTCCCTTGGTTGTTGCTCTCTCGGCCATCACTCCCTTGGCATCCGCTCTCTGCGTTTCGCTCTCTCGGCAGGCTCCTGCAAAATGCGACGCCCTAACTTAGAAAATCTAAATAAATTCTTTAAAAATAATAAAAACAAGAGAGAACGCTATAGTTGGGTGCCCCGACTATCAGATACCCGTTACTCAAAGGAGTGCGAGGGAGATGGAGATAGAGATAGAGATAGAAAACTTTTGATCGGGCATAACTTTTTAACGAATATTCCGATTTGAAAAATGTCTTCTACATTTCGATAGGTATAACTAAACACAACAAAATTGCATTTATACATCTCCGAAATCTTTAAAAATGTGGGCGCCAGACACATTTTAAAATCGTTTGTGGGCTGTTGTGGGCGTTAGAGGGGGCGTGGCGCTCGGCTGAAATAAACTTGCGCTGCGTAGGAAGCCCAAGAATATGTGTGGTTAATCCCAACTTTCTAGCTTTTGTAGTTTCCGAGATTTCAGCGTTCATACAGACGGACAGACAGACGGACATGGCTAGATCGACTCATCTAGTGACCCTGATCAAGAATATATATACTTTATAAGGTCGGAAACGCTTCCTTCTCCCTGTTACATACTTTTGCACGAATACAATATACCCTTTTACTCTACGAGTAACAGGTATAAAAATGTAGCTTAGGCATTTGGGCCATAGAATAACTAATGATCCAAAAATCATCTTGATCGGAGCAGCGGTTTAGATTTTTTAAATCGAAAACATTAACATTAAATGTAGCCCCCAAATTATGGGGGATATCGAAATTTCATTTAGGTTTCTAAAGGTTTCAAAACCTAAAATTCGGCAAAATCCAAATTTCAAAATTCCAACCACTTTAGAAGTTAAGCAATCAAATAGACCAAATTTTGAACTTCCAAATATTAATTTTGGAGCTGATTGGGGCCACTGGGGGACATGTCGGGTCTTAGTGGGCGGTTAGATGTACAATGGAATACTGTGCAAAAATTTGGTTGATCTAGCTTTTACGGTTTGGGCTGTAGTCGTATCCCCTTAAAAATCGGTCTTTCATTTTATAATTTTTAGAGATAGTTTTTGTATTAAAATGAATCGCCAAAGAAAAGCTTGTCAAGTGAAGTGAATCAAGTAAATTAGTAAATTATTGGCATTTAGCCAAAAATACTAAAATCGATGAAAATTGTAATCAAAAAGTGGTTGGATAGCCTTCCCGAAAAGTGATTCAAGATAGATGGTAACGAGATCATTTTTAAAAATTGTGACAAAAAGGTTCCCTTTTTTCCAAATTAAGCACATTTTAATAATGGATTTATTATTTTAGATTACGTGCCAAAAAAAATTTCAATTGCAGTACCACATTGCTATAGTTCACATAGTTCACAAGTCGGCCTCAGAAAGTAATACAGATGACAATGCACAATCATCTAGCCATACATATGTACAGCCATTTTTCCGACAATTTCAATTAGGTATTCAAAATGGATTTATGCACAGCTTTAGTTGCGGCTAATATACCATTGAATGTGCTTAGTAACATTACCTTTAACAACTTCTTGAAAAAGTACACTGGACAACATATCCCAGATGAAAGTACCCTTAGAAAGAAATTTTTGTATATATGCTACGAAGAATCCACAAAATTCGAAAAATTCGGGAAAGTATTAAAGATGAACAGTCGCAAACTCACTCTCATAGAGATCAGTCGTGCCTTTCCATGACCGTCTCAAATCCAAAGCTTATCCTACAAGCCACAACTACAATTCTTAAACCAAACGGTAACTGCAAGTGCAAGAAGTGCAAGTGCCAAACATGTAGCATGATGGGGGACCCACCCGACCGGGGTCCACCTCCTAGCCATAGCTATAACTTGGAACTCTTAGAAACTATCGGCCCTAAATACATTACCAAAGCTTGTTCAGATCCAAATCTCGATCTAAGCAACATCTCACCATTCTTGATCAAGAAGCAAATTGACTTTACCTGCAGCGGTGAAGTAGAAGAATGCAAAAAACTCAGAAACGGAACTCTCTTGGTTAAAACAAAAACTAACCTTCAAGCAAAGATACTACTACAGCTTAAAGCTTTCGCCGAAATAGCCGTAAACGTCCAACCCCACAACTCTCTTAATTTTACCAAGGGAGTCATATACAACAATGACATTAGAGGAATCAACGAAGACATAATAAAAAGAGAACTAGCTACTCAGCGAGTCTACGACGTTAAGAAAATACTTAGGAGACAAAACGGTATTCTCACAGAAACCGGCCTCGTAATTCTCACCTTCAACACTCTTACTCTCCCGAAATATATTATGATCGGTTACCAGAAAACTGTTGTTAGGGAATACATTCCCTTGCCCCTCAGATGCAATAAATGCTTTAAGTACAACCACATCAGTAATGCTTGCAGAAATAACAAACTTTGCTACAACTGCGGACAGGAATATCACTTGGACCCAAACACGTTAACTGCAATGAAAACCAAACCGCCGAACCACACAACTCTGTTAACCGTATATGCCCATATTTAGAACACAACAAGAACTAACTGCAATTAAAACTAAAAAAATATGCGATAATAAAACTGCTCTCTCTATCTTACGATCTCGTAACACCGTCACCACACCTCACTCATACGCATCAATAACTAAAACTTCCCAACAACAACCAACTACTCTTACAAACCAGACAACACAACAAAATGCAGGACCTCAACAACTCAAAGGACCCGACCATCCAACAAGGACCAACTAGCTCCAGGGCTACTCCAACATCTTATGCAGATCTCTCAACCACACATAATATCTTGGATAATCAACAAGAGAGAACGCTATAGTCGGGTACCCTGACTATCAGATACCCGTTACTCAGCCAAAGTGAGTGCGAGGGAGATGGAGATATAAAATTTTTAATCTGGCATAACTTTTTAACGAATGGTCCGATTTGAAAAATTGCATTTTTACTTTTCCAAAATCTTTAAAGGTGTGGGCGGCAGACACTTTTTAAACTCGTTTATTGTGGGCGTTAGGCGATTGAAACAAACTTGCGCTGCGTAGGAAGCCAAAGAATATGTGTGGGTAATCCCAATTCTCTAGCTTTTGTAGTTTCTGAGATCTCAGCGTTCATACGGACGGACAGACGGACAGACGGACATGGCTAGATCGACTCGGCTAGTGACCCTGATCAAGAATATATATACTTTATAGGGTCGGAAACGCTTCCTTCTACCTGTTACTTACTTTTGCACGAATACAATATACCCTTTTACTCTACGAGTAACGAGTATAAAAACTAGCCCAACCTCCTAAGCCAACCCCCAGCACTGTCCAGACTCTACCGCTTACCACGTCAAAACGTCAAAAGGCACGATCGCTAACATTAAGGCAGCAGCCAAAGCCACCACAAAAAAAAACCAAAAAAAAACCCGAACTACGCGTGAGAACGCTTCTAGTGACTCATGCGATATGGAAATTAATTAAAACACCCTTACTAACCTAGATTAATGCTTAAAATAATTCAATGGAACATAAAAGGCTACAAGAATAATTACCAAGAACTCCAAATACTCCTCAAACAATTTAACCCACATATAATTGCCCAACAAGAAACCCATATATCTCACACAGAAGCTCTACCTATTCCTGTAAACTTTACTCTTTTTTGCAGCCAAAACACTAATGCATTCGGTGGCGCAGCGCAACTGGTGCATAATTCTATCTCTCACACGCAACACCAACTGACCACAGATCTTGAAGCTATTGCGATTCAGATAGATTCCAAAACTAAATTTACACTAATTTTCACATACATCTCTCCCAACAAACAATTGCGTACAAACAACTTACTTAACGTCTTTTCTCCTACAAACCTATCCACTATAGTCCTAGGTGACTTCAACAGCTGGCACCCATATTGAAGGTTCCCCCAGAGCCAACTCTAGGGGCAACATTGTTGCCAAATTCATAGACCGGTCAGACTATATAGTCCTTAACGACAAATCTCCAACACACTACTCAACACACAACACATTTACACACATATACCTCTCTCTTGCCACTGCTGACAAAGCGCCTGAAATAACGTGGGAAGTGATCGATGACCTTCATGGAAGCGATCATTTTCCCATCCTTATGACTATGTTCCCTAACACTTCCTCTCTATCCTTTGTCGCCAAACCTGAAAAAAAGCAGAATGGACACTATATGCGAACACCATTGCGCAACTATGTTACTCTACACAACCTTGCAACAGCAACGTTTATAAAGAAGCCGCACAAATTAAAAAAAACACTTATACAATCTGCTCACATAGCTATTCCACAAAATTCAACCTTTTCTTTCAAACACACAGTTCCCTGGTGGAATCAGGAACTTACAATGCTAAAAAAAATACAAAAAACCATAAATTTAAACTTCTTAAAAGAAACATAAACACTATAAACATTCTAGAATTTAAAAAAGCAAACGCTAAATTTAGAAGAGCTATTAAAGAAGCTAAAAATGCAGCATTATGGAACTTCACGTCTAATATTAACCCTTACTCCGAACCATCGAAAATGTGGGCCAACATAAAACGTTTATGCGGCCTCTACCCTACCAAACATATCCATGCCATACCCAACCCCCTAACCCAAACCACTTCTACATGTCCCTCTGAAATAGCCAACACCTTCGGTGGCCTATGGTCAAAAGAAGCTGAAGACACCAACTTCTCCGACACATTTCGAACAAAAAACCTCACAAACAATTGTATAAATTATCAACCAAGTGAATCAACCATTCAAATAGAAAACAACATTTCCTTTATCGAATTTCTATCCGCACTCTACTCCCTAAAAGGCTCCACACCTGGCATGGACCGGATACCTTACTCCACGCTTCCTTCTTCCTGTTACATACTTTTTCACGAATACAATATACTCTCTTACTCTACGAGTAACGGGTATAAAAATGATTATAGAAAATAAACTATTCCTACATTAATTCTAAACTATTGAGTTTAAAATATATTTTAATAAGATGAGTATTAAATTAATTCTCTCGGGAGTGTTAGGGAGAGAGAAGGGGGCTCGAATAACTTTTTCCTACATAATTTTGAAGTCAATTGCAAAGCCTTCGAGGAACGTTGCAAAATGTCAATATACTTTTTTAACTAGTCTAGCCCCAGTACTGGGGTAAAAACAGTTCGAGACTTACTTTCGCTGTTAACGTTATAGGGTAAAAGAGATAATTTTTATAAAATTTGATTGGACTCTTTGGGCACTAATCCTTTAATATGAAATGGAGTACATTTGTTGTTGTTGTTTCTAACATTTCTTTGCTATTAAAAATGCGGTTATAGCTCTTTGGAGGTCCACATTTTTGTTAGTTTATTATTTTTCTTCCTTGATTTCTACAATTTCATTACTCCTTAAAAATTTTGCGCAGTCGAATTTTTGTTTTGGCCGCCCTTAATCGCGACTTGGGGTAATTTGCTCAGTTGGATTTCAATCTGGCTCATCAAGCTCTCGCTTACAAATTCGACCATAAGCGCAACCAATACTGCGACCATGACCAATAGTTCAACCAACCTGCAGAAGTCATAAAAAATAAAATAACGACCATGTATTGTCATATAGTATTCTCAACTGTTGTTACCTCGCAAGGAATCTTTGAAGTTTTAGCAAAATTACACGGAGATTGAAGCCCAACAAAATATTCAGTAAGAGAAACGCGTTGGGCATGACTTGGGCTTCTGAAATTAATTACACTGTGCAGCATTTTTAGTGATTTTTAAATTTACCTCGATGGATGCTATATTTTTGGATTCGTTACGAATTCTCAAGTTAAACTGCGTTTTCCAAAAAGGTCCCCGACGCAAGGATTCTTTGCAAAAGGACCTCAAAGTTCGAAAAATGCTGAAATTGGCCAACATTGCGGAGCTCTCAAAGGCAAATGGATGCATGATTTGATTCGATGTTAAAGTTTTTTAAAAGATACACCCTTTATCTTTCAAACCCCATACTTAAAAAAATTTTAGGATTTTTTTAAAGGGAGAAATAAAGTGATTGCGACATTGCCATAAAGTTTACTCCCTGAGGACTTTTACCAATTTGCCCAAAAGTATCAAGTATTACTATAAAAGAGTAGATGTCGATTTGCGTCATGTTCCCCCAGCCCAACCCATAAGACCTAAAATTCTGAAAAAAATTGGGTCTGAATCGTGTGTTAAAGGAGGTGTGCACTAAGAAAGGATTTTTTAAAATTCGGCTCCTAAGGACTCCCAGGACTCTCGAAAAATGCTAAATTGGTTGATTAAAACATCAACCATTCCCATAGTATTTAACCAAACAAGTTGATATTTTTTTTTAAGCTTTGTTTGTAGAAATCTTTGAAAGCCCAGAAGATGAGCCCCAACCGACTTCCGGTTGGGGCACTTAATTAATTTTTCCGCACCGAATTTGCGATCGGATCCGATTTGGTTTAAAGTGTGGAGCTATGCCATACAATCAGTAAGGTATTTTTTTTTTTTTTGACCCACGGTTGATTTTATATGATTTTTATACCCGTTACTCGTAGAGTAAAAGGGTATATTGTATTCGTGCAAAAGTATGTAACAGGTAGAAGGAAGCGTTTCCGACCCCATAAAGTATATATATTCTTGATCAGGATCACCAGCCGAGTCGATCTAGCCATGTCTGTCTGTCCGTATGAACGCTGAAATCTCGGAAACTACAAAAGCTAGAAGGTTGAGATTTTCCACGCATATTCTTGGGCTTCCTACGCAGCGCAAGTTTATTTCAGCCGAGTGCCACGCCCCCTCTAACGCCCACAAGCGGCCACTAACGATTTTAAAATGTGTCTGGCGCCCACACCTTTAAAGATTTCCGAGAAGTATAAATTTTGTTGTGCATATTTATACCTATCGAAATGTAGAAGATATTTTTCAAATCGGACCATTCATTAAAAAGTTATACGCAATCAAAATTTCTATATCTATCTCCCTCGCACTCCCTTTAGCTGAGTTACGATTATTAGTCGGGACACCAACCCGAGTACAGCGTTTGCACTCCCTTTAGCTGAGTGACGGGTATTAGATAGTCGGGACCAAACCCGACTATAGCGTTCTCTCTTGTTTTTGTTTGATTTCAAGGTTGCGTGTTCTTATTTGGCAGCACGTTATTTTTATTTTTTGTTTGCTTTGGGAGTAGGGATGTCGAAAATATATCAAAATATCAATATATCGATATTTTTTGCGAAAAAATAAATATTTTTATCGTGATATTTTTTTTAAATAATTATCAGTTATCATCGATTTTTTTGTACATTTTTTGATATTTTTAAGCGCTCACACTTTTCATCGGGACAAGACAAATGTGAAATATGAGCGCCGCCAAAATATATTTTTCGTCAAGTGAAAGTGGTTCAGCAAAGTGTAACTTATGTGATAAAACCATAAAAAATAAGAAAATGCATCGATTAATTTGGCAGCTATATGAAGATACAGTGGTGAAATTATGACATTAATATATGTGCATAATATCAGTGAGTATTTGAGTTGTGCAAACTTTCAGCTTAAACATGTAAGAATTGTACTCGTTGGAAATATAAATAGGGTTTTTTAAATTAGCATAAAGAATTAGATATCTTGGGAAGGATGAAAGGGAACAAAAATGTTTCTTCGGGTAAATTTAGTTGGTTATGAGATGGACAATCTTGGATAGTTGAGTTTATTTTATAGGATGAAGAAGACTTTCAAAATCGCGATAGGAAATTTCAAATAATTTAAATTCATACTTTTGAACCAACAAAAAATTTCGGGAAATATTTTTTTAGTGCCCCTAGTACACATTTACAAACGTACGTTGTTCCAATAAGCCGTTCCCGAGATATAGTAATTTGAAGTTTAACGACATTTTTAAAGTTCTTAACTTAAAAAATTCATAGCGCCCCTAAAAGGACACAAAAAAAATTTCAAAAAAATCACAGATGATAGGCAAGGCAAACTCTATGAGGTACCCGAGTTTTAAGAAAATCTATTTTTTCATATGCGCAGTTGAGAAATACCCATCTTTAATATCTCAAGCCTTACTTCGGCTCAAAAAATGAAACTGAAACTGTAATGAAAATTAGCTTTATATATTTAAGCACATGTTTTTGTTATCTTGTATTTAAGATACTCTTAAAGCTTAAAATCAAACTGAAATGAATGTTTACTTTATTTGTTAAGCACAATTTTAACCTAAGTCTTGTTCTTTATTTAAATATTATAAATAAAAGCAAAAATAAATATTGTTTTCTTTCATTTATTAATAAATATAAACTAAAAATTATAAAGATATAATTTAAGATCGTATGTGGGTTAATGTTTAGTGGTTAGTGCTTATAAAACTTAAAATTAAAACTTTTTTGTTGTTTAAAATTAAAAAAAAAAAAAATATCAAAAATATCTGATATATAGATATTTTTTTTCTGATATATCAAATATCATTTTGATTTTTTTTTAAATAAAAAATATCATCGATACGATATTTTTAAATATTTCGACATCCCTATTTGGGAGTTCAGACCGCCGAACGATTTCCGAACACGGTTCTCACAGAAACAACGTCAGCAGAAGCAGAGCGAGAGAGTAAAGAGCAGAGAGAGTCATTTGAAGCGGAAGAGAGGCTGCCAAATTTGTTTCTGGTTTAGGAACATTTGATAAAAAAACAAGAGAGAACGCTATAGTCGGGTGCCCCGACTATCAGATACCCGTTACTCAGCTAAGGGAGTGCGAGGGAGATGGATATATTAAATCTTTGATCGGTCATAACTTTTTAACGAATGGTCGATTTAAAAAATTTCTTCTACATTTCGATAGGTTTTGATAATCACAATAAAACTGCATTTTTACATTTCCAAAATCTTTAAAGGTGTGGGCGCCAGACACCTTTCAAAAAATGAGGGGGCGGTTAGAGGGGGCGTGGCACCTTTTTGAAATAAACTTGCGCTGCGTAGGAACTCCAAGAATATGCATGCAAAATGCCAATCCTCTAGCTTTTATAGTTTCCGAGATCTCAGCGTTTATACGGACGGACAGACAGACGGACAGACGGACATGGCTAGTTCGACTCGGCTAGTGATCCTGATCAAGAATATATATTTTATATACTTTATAGGGTCGGAAAAGCTTCCTTCTCCCTGTTACATACTTTTGCACGAATACAATATACCCTTTTACTCTACGAGTAACGGGTATAACTATTGAGCTATACATAAGTATACATACATACGTTCATATGCATTTATTTTAAAAAACAATGTAATATCTGCGTGCACAAATAAAAAATTGCAATTTAGGAAAAAGCCAGACTACACAAGTTTTGAAAGAATTGGTCATAAATTGTGTTACAGAGGATGGGCGCAAGAAGGAAATTGTTTGAAAAATGTGTCTCCAAAAGACTAACCTTAAACATCAATAAGTCTTGACTTTTAGATCGAATTACTTACAATTTACACCCAAAAGAGTTAGAGCGCCATATTATTTTAACCCAGCTTTTGAGCCCCAACCGACATGGGGGCACTTAATTTTTTTTAACCTACCGATCCTAAATCATGTTGGCCGTAGCGTACCATAGGAGTTTGAGTGTTAATAGTTTTCCGGTTTTTAAGTTTTTTTCCGGGGTTTATTGGCAGCACGCTGTTTGTTTTTCTTTTTCTTTTAATTTAACTGAACAAAATGATAGATAGCAGAACGATTGGGTTAAGGTGGGAATAAAGTAAGGTTAATGCGGAGTTAAGTTGTGGCTAAGGGGGTAATTGCTAGATTAGGGTGACGCTAACAGGTAATGTAAAGAAAGGGTGATGGTGAAAAATATAAGGTTATTTTTGACATTTGCGAGGATAAGGTGGGTTAAGATGATGACAAACAAGAAAAAGTGATGTTTAAGTGGAATTACAGTGGGTTTTAAGCAAGGAAACATCAGGTAAGACTAGAGTGGGAAAATGGTTGGCTAAGGAAAGAAAAAAATGGTGTTATGGTGGAGAATGGTGGTTAAAATTATGGTTTTTCGGCGTGAAGGCTATATGGATGGGTTAAATCGTTCAAAATAAATATCATTTATTAATTTTCTTATATCAGGACCATTAAAAATGCCCATTTTATTTTTGCCTCACTTAAAAATGGAAAATGGTTAGACAAATATTTAAAACAATCTCCTTCTCGATTTAAAGCTTTGACAAATTGTTTCATTAAGCCCAATTTAATATGAAGGGGGGGCAATAAAATCCTAGATGGCTCTACAAGAGGGGCGCGTATTACATTTAGGGAGCCAGGAATTAATTTTTCCCTAGGGGTCCACAGTTTTTTTACCCAGTGGTCCTCCCTTTTTCGGCTATCCCATTCGCACAAAAAGCATGGGAATTTAGTGTACCCAGATTGTTGTCCTAAAACTCTTGAAACAATTTTTAAGTCCCCGCAAATCTGCCAGTTATGTTTATTATACTTTAGAGCGCTAAGCAAGATTTCTATATTACCATATGTTTCCTTCATGTGCACGGAGTGTCCAACAGGCACGGAATCAGGCTGATGATTGCGGAACCCATGACTCTTAAAGATTAGCCATTTCTTTATTAAATAATTGAAAATATTTAAGTTTAAGTGATTCAGTAATTTTTTTTCTTGTTTTCTCGCTGTGAACCTGCCACAAACGTAACAAAATTTATCAGGCGAATTTACGCAGGAGTAATGCGGCATCGTAATTTTTTAATAAAAATTCAGGAGAATATGTCTCGACTGTTTGCCTGCGGAAGCAAAAGTGGCTAAATATTTTTCAACAAAAACTCTTCAATTTGTTCTGCCATTTTTTGAAACATTTATTGAATTAACATTGTGGAGATTCCGTTGATTTGACATCTATTTTATAGAGTATACTTTTGGGCAAAGTCGTCAGGGAGTAAACGTCCTTTGTTTATGGCTATGTCGCAATCACTTTATTTCTACCTTCAAAAAATCCTAAAATTATTTTAAGTATGGGGTTTGAAAGATAAAGGGTGTATCTTTTAAAAAACTTTAACATTAAATCAAACAATGCATCCATTTGCCTCTGGTAGCTCCGCAAAGTTGGCCAATTTCAGCATTTTTCGAACTTTGAGGTCCTTTTGCTAAGAATCCTTGCGTCGGGGAACTTTTTGGAAAGCGCAGTTTAACTTGGGAATTCGTAACGAATTCAAATATATAGCATCCATCGAGGTAAATATTTGATGCTGCACAGTGTTATTTGAAAAAATTTCGCGAGCGACCAATGTCCAATAGTGTCCCGAAAAAAAAAAACTATTTTCACAAATTTGACATTGACGAAAATTGGTTGGTAATGATGGCGCTTAATGCTCAAATTTTTAATGCAGCCCTCAGGTATTCTAAGGAACCTTCAGTAAATACGGCGCCCAATTTAAACGAGCCGTTTGGCCGCTAGACACTATGGGGAATTGGACCACTTTTTTTTGCCAAAAATAATAACTCTCTCAATTTTAAAGATATCAAAGTAAAACTTTAGCAATCGTTCTTATTTATCCCAAAGCATATCCTGAAAATCTTTCGGACCAAACTATATCAAATAGGTGCCAGGGGAATGATCAGATCAACTTTGCTATTTAAAGAGATAAATGCATAAAACTTGAGGAGTATCGTTTTAATACGGTATTAAACCCACATACAAAATTTGTTTAAAATCGGAAGAATATTTCATTTTGTTTCATAAAACCGAAAATTGTCAGATTTTACTTGTTATTTCTTTCATTTCCTGCTAAAGTTATAGCTTTATATTTCTTTTTACAACCTCTAAAGTCCGTTTTAATTGTCCAATGGAAAGTTTGAGGTTATGATCTAAAAAACTAAATTTCTTCAAGAATCGTAAAAAGAGTATTTTCTGACTACATTCATTTTAAAGAGAATTCCTTACTCTTTAATTCCCAAAGGTTTGATCGATGGACTCCGCATTGCGTCGTGTATTCTTGCAAAAGTATGTAACAGGTAGAAGGAAGCGTTTCCGACCCTATTAAGTATATATATTCTTGGTTAGGATCACTAGCTGAGTCAATCTAGCCAAGTCCGTCTGTCTGTCTGTCCGTATGAACGCTGAGATCTCGGAAACTACAAAAGCTCGAAATTTGGGATCAACCACACATATTCTTCGGCTTCCGACGCAGCGGAAGTTTATTTCAGAGGGCCACGACCACTCTTACGCTTACAATCTCTATCTCTATATTAATATAAGGGAAGGTATAAAAAATGTCCAGTAGTAAATTCCACCCAGAACGGATTGACATAAAAATTTTAAAAAATCACATTAATTAGGAGCCGCGTGTGAGGTATAGATTATATCAATAAACGACCCAAAGTGCCCCAAAATTCGATTCGTTTTTTTTTTAATTTTTTCTTTTGCCATTTCTCTGTTATAAATGTTGTTAAAATGGGTTAAAAATGTGATGTTCATAATCTTATGGCATACCCGCAAATAACTGCTAGAGCCCTGCAAAAGTTGACTTTTAAGTGAGAACTTATAAGTTAACTTGTAATTTTGAGTCACTCTAACTTGAAAAAACAAGTTCAAGTGAAGCAAGCCAAGTCTATGAATTTAAAGTGATCTATCACTCTATTACTGTGTTTATACGATGCCGAATTTACGCTATCATTTCACGCTTTCGGCCGATTCGTGCTTGTATAAACGCCATTTCGTGAATTCGGCAACACACGAAAGTTGACTATGATTTCAGCCTCAAAGCGTGATTTGGTGATAAGCAGCTCTGGTAACTCTGTTAAAAATTATCAACATTGCCAGATCGCTAGAAATTTAAAGCCATTCGTAGGCTATTTCTCCACTCAGAGCTATTAAAGGTTAAAAATGATCACTTATTTTTACCGGTCCGGCATCCCTATCAGCTGAGAGTGAACAAAAGCATGAATTCTCTGCTGTCGTATAAACAGGGGTTATTTCTATTTCGCGGTTTCAAGAAATCGTGATTGCTATCGTATAAACATAGTATATGACTTGAAACAACAAGTCCACTTTCAAGTTAACTTGGTCCACTCGGTTCACTTGGAAATGTTAAAGTGAACTCTTTGACTTGTAAGTCAGTAGCTCGTTTGTAAGTGAACAAAATTCTGAAGTTCTGATTCAGTGTGTTAGATAAATTCGACCTTATAAGTTGTGTTCATGTTTCAAATGGCTTCCTCGGAAAACGTAAGCTATATTTTTGTTAAAATGAAATAAAATATAAATTTAAAAATGCATATTTTTAAAGCTGGTATGTCCAACTGAGGCCCAAAATATATTAAAGGCGGGCGAATATAAAATTCGTAATAAACGTGGGCGCAGCGAAGTGTGGTCAACTTTCGGGTTGGAGAAGGACAGTAACGAACAGTTAATTGCCGGCATTGCAGCGTAATGCCATTTTTGGGTACACGAACTGCACTTCAAATCTTGTTCGCCACAAATTCCACATCGCTGCAGCACGCGCAAGCTCGAATTTGTCCATTAACCATGTCGAGGTGGACAATGAATTTAAGAAGAGAATAACCGAAGCAGCCACCGAATGGTCTGTGGAAAATTGCAGATCATTTAGAACCATTAACGATAGTGGGCTAAAAAATTATTTTCTTCATTTGTGGATATTGGAGCTCGATATGGACCTAACCGTGACATTGATAACAATGAATTTAAGAAGAGAATAACCGAAGCAGCCACCGAATGGACTGTGGAAAATTGCAGATCATTTAGAACCATTAACAATAGTGGGCTAAAAAAATTATTTTCTTCATTTGTGGATATTGGAGCTCGATATGGACCTAACCTTGACATTGATAAAATAATAACATTGTCGCGAAACATAGCCAAGATTTACGAAAAAAAAGCCTGGATGTAACGGATGAACTAGCCTTAGATAGAATTAAGGGATATGCAATAACCTCGGATGTATGGACGGATAATTTTTTGAAACGATCATACGTATCAGTCACGATCCAAAATGTCTTAAACGGTAACCTGACATGTCGGTTACTTGCTATTAAGTCAAGGGACGTATCAGCGACAGGTATTTAAACTTATATTTAACTTCTTAAAATAAAATTATATAAATTTTATGTATCTCGTAGGCGTTAAAGTAAAAGCAAGAGTGGTCGAGCAGCTTAATAAATTTAATTTAGATTTAGATTTAGATAACGCTGTTATCGTAACAGACCGGGGATCCAACATGATCAGCGCTTTTCAGAGCAATAAGCATGTTGAAAAAGCAATTGCAAATTCAGAAAAAATTTCCGAACTTTTGGTAAAGTCAAACAAACTAGTGAAGTACTTCAAAAAATCAGGAAAGAACACAGAAATGAACGCAACTTTTAAAAGCCTCTCCCAAACTAGGTGGAATACCGTTTATTTTACCATGTCTTCAATTGTAAAAAACTGGGATACAATAACCGAGACCGTTAAGGAAGCAAAGCAGGAAAACAGGTTAAACGGAATAAGCCTTACTAGCCCCCAGGGACTCTGCAAAATTTTAAAACAAATTAACACAGCATCCAATGAGCTAGAGGCCGAAAAGTACCCAACGATCCATATGGTCATACCGCACCTGGAAATCTTAAAAGCGAATTTTAACGTTGATTCAAACGACACTGATTTGACGAGGGAGCATAAAATGGAGCTCCAACAGCTTCTTATGAGTGTTATAGAAAAATATCATTACCTTTCTCTTTTTTTATTTCTACCAACAAACAAGTTAATTACATTAACCACGGAACAAAAAGAAAGCACCATGGATTTTTGCCGTACACTTATGAGAAAACACATGTCAACTACGGCCCATAACAACACGGAAATAGTCGACTGTCCAAATACATCTTCAATTTTTTCAACTTTTATACAGCGTTCAGAACACACTGAAGACAACGACATCGAAAAGGAAATTTATGTATACCAATTCCATAAAATTTCCCTTGGCAAGGATTTTGATGTGTTAAGATGGTGGGAGGCAAACAAGGAACACTACTCCTTATTGTTCAAAGTCAGTTGCGAAATTTTTTGTATTCCGGCAAGTAGTGCATCCTCAGAGAGATCATTTTCCAAGGCTAGGTTGGTAATATCCGAAAAGAGAAGCACCATTTCAAAATCAAGCGAAAAAGTGAACCAAATTATGTTTCTAAATTCCAATTAAAAAAATAATTTTTCCGAATCCTTTGTTATGTATCACTAAAACTGTCACCCGTTGGTTCGCACTAAAAGAAATAAAAATCACTCACTTAATTTCCTTAATAATTCTATAACTTTCACTTACTCTCACTCTGATTTGTATCACTTGTTTATCCTTACGAAAGATCAAGTGAACCAAGTGACCCAGCACCACTCACTTGAATCTAACTTGTAAGTGAGTGGACTTAAACTTATAACACTCTGTTTTAAAAAACGGACTTGTTTGTCAATTCAAGTGGACTCATGCAGGGCTCTGCATAAGTTATTAACTGCATTTAAATTTTATGGAAATTCAGCCTCCTTTACCAAGTCCCCAATATTTTCAAATTTTGTTTTGCATTCTGACGTCACGGCCTCCACATATGTATGTGTGTATGTTCTGCTGGCGCACGTTGCATTAAGTCGTACATGTATGTGTGTATGTCATGCTGTCGCACTTTAAGTGTGACCGCGCAAGGGGAATTTAAATGTGACCGCGCAAGGGAAAAAAGATGAAAATTCCACAGTCACAGCAGATTTAAAATGCGCGGTTAAAATATCGATTATATCGAAAATCGATTCTTTGTCACCATTTTTTTTAGCCAAACGTTAAATTTTAAAAAAGATTTTCCTGTATGCAAAATCATGCTGCTCCGATCAGCTTTAGAATTTGGAAACAGTTATACAGTCGAAGTTTTCCTTAAAGTTATTTTTATTTTTAAAATCCAAGAACCCGATCAGCTAAGACGAAATGTTTCCAAACTATCTATTAGTTTTCAAACGTTGAGTTATTGACAAACTGTGGATTTGTAAAAAACCAAAAAAAACATTAATTCGCTCCGCTGCGTACACACACACGCACTAAATATGTATGTATTAGCAAAAAAATGGGTATTTAACACACATCCACTAGATATGTGCGTGTGTACGTGTGTGTGCGCATTGCAGCTGACTAAGGAAGTGAGATTCGGTTAGATTTAAATTCATGATAATACTGATACTTTTGCTAAAAGAATATTTCATTTACATTTCCCCAACAGATTTAAAACATTTTCTTACAGATTTTTTTGTTTTAAAATTCAAATCGCATTGAAAATATTCAAAAACAACTAAATATTCAAATCAATTCATTCTCTTGCTCTTTCTTACACGCGCCTCATATTGTTTAAACAAATGGAAATGTTTAAACAATTTGATTCACGGCATCCCCTTCCACCTGTCTTCCTGTCGTTATTAATATAATTCTAATTAAGGTGAAAAATGAATGATAACAGAAATAATAATTCAAAAATGCGGCTAATATCCAATTGATTTTTTTACATTGCTTTGCATTCATATTTGTTACCTTTATGAGAGTTGTCTACTGTGTTAGCAAAATCGCCAAGAGTATTTTGTTATTATTATACCCGTTACTCGTAGAGTAAAAGGGTATATTGTATTCGTGCAAAAGTATGTAACAGGTAGAAGGAAGCGTTTCCGACCCTATAAAGTATATATATTCTTGATCAGGGTCACTAGCCGAGTCGATCTAGCCATGTCCGTCTGTCCGTCCGGATGAACGCTGAGATCGCAGAAACTACAAAAGCTAGAGAATTGGGATTACCCACACATATTCTTTGGCTTCCTACGCAGCGCAAGTTTGTTTCAGCCGGGGGTCACGCCCCCTCTAACGCCCACAATCGCCTAACGCCCACAATAAACGAGTTTAAAAAGTGTCTGGCGCCCACACCTTTAAAAATTTTGGAAAAAAAATGCAGTTTTATTGCATTTATCAATACCTATCGAAATGTAGAAGAAATTTTTCAAATCGGACCATTCGTTAAAAAGTAATGCCAGATTAAAAATTTTCTATCTCCATCTCCCTCGCACTCACTTTGGCTGAGTAACGGGTATCTGATAGTCGGGGCACCCGACTATAGCGTTCTCTCTTGTTTACCTTTTCGTTACTTATGTGCATAAACTTACCTTGGCTTCATTCTAAGGTAAGTAATTAATTATCAATAAATAACATCTTTAAAAGAATTAAATGTTACTCGGTTTAAATAGTTTTAAAATTTCGTCTTTGATAAAAAAAAATACAGGGACAATTAACAAAGGCGAAAAGGTAGAAGGAGGTAGCAAGGCCAAGATCAACAGGATTTGTTAAGGATAAAATAAAATCCAGCCTAAAATTTTCATTCCTTTCAAAAATGTTCTTAGACTTATAATATTACTTTGTTTATACGATGCCGAATTCACGCTATCATTTCACGCTTTCGGCCGATTCGTGCTTGTATAAACGCCATTTCGTGAATTCGGCAACACACGAAAGTTGACTATGATTTCAGCCTCAAAGCGTGATTTGGTGATAAGCAGCTCTGGTAACTCTGTTAAAAATTATCAACGTTGCCAGATCGCTAGAAATTTAAAGCCATTCGTAGGCTATTTCTCCACTCAGAGCTATTAAAGGTTAAAAATGATCACTTATTTTTACCGGTCCGGCATCCCTATCAGCTGAGAGTGAACAAAAGCATGAATTCTCTGCTGTCGTATAAACAGGGGTTTTTTCTATTTCGCGGTTTCAAGAAATCGTGATTGCTATCGTATAAACATAGTATATGAGTGTCCGTCCACTTAAGGGCAATAGTATTGCTTCAATTTATTATACCCGTTACTCGTAGAGTAAAAGGGTATATTGTATTCGTGCAAAAGTATGTAACAGGGAGAAGGAAGCTTTTCCGACCCTATAAAGTATATATATTCTTGATCAGGATCACTAGCCGAGTCGAACTAGCCATGTCCGTCTGTCCGTCTGTCCGTCTGTCCGTCTATCCGTCTGTCCGTCTGTCCGTCCGTATGAACGCTGAGATCTCGGAAACTATAAAAGCTAGAGGATTGGCATTTTGCATGCATATTCTTGGAGTTCCTACGCAGCGCAAGTTTATTTCAAAATGGTGCCACGCCCCCTCTAACGCCCTCAATCGCCCTACACCATTTTTTGAAAGGTGTCTGGCGCCCACACCATTAAAGATATTGGAAAACTAAAAATGCAGTTTTATTGTGACTATCAATACCTATCGAAAAGTAGAAGAAATTTTTCAAATCGGACCATTCGTTAAAAAGTTATGCCCGATCAAAGATTTTATATATCTATCTCCCTCGCACTCCCTTAGCTGAGTAACGGGTATCTGATAGTCGGGGCACCCGACTATAGCGTTCTCTCTTGTTAAAATTAGAATTGGATCCAGTAATTTTTTCAACTGCGAAAGGATGAACATCGCATCACATTTTAGATGGTTTGTACGTTTCAAATTTCGAAAATCTTAACCAAAATTATCATATTTGTTGTTGGAGAGCTATGCATATCTTTAAGCAATTCTTTTTAATTTTTTTAAAGAAATTAATGTTTATTTTCTTGATTTAATCGCTAAATGTTTTGAAATTGAATTACGAACTAAACGCGACGTGATAATCACTATTTGACAAAGCAACACTTTGTTTTGGACAAAGTACTGCTTTGAAATGCAAATTTTTTTACTCTTCGTTCATACAAAAAAAATCCATTAATTAATCTGCGTAAGAGAAAAACAGCAATAGTCAAAACTCTCTTAACATGTAAATTTCATCAAATTCGCATCTTACCATTTTTTTTCTTAAAAAATGTTGTTTAGAATAAGGTTTCTAGGCTTGAATGGCAATGGATTAGGAATTTAATTACTTATTAGTTTACATGCTCAACGCAGTATGACATTTGATTTTTCGACAATAAGTTTTGGACAAAGTACTAATGTTTTGAAGACAATTAGAGAAAAGATTTGTGTCGAAAAAGGATTTTTTTTTTTCTGTTTTTTTCAAATGAGAACGATCAAGCGCACAATGAACTCTCTGAGAGCTTGCCTAAAGAGAGAAAGAAACAAGCACAAGTTTGACCATGGTGGGGCGAGGGGGTAGTGTTTAAATTCACAATTATGATTTCAATTTTGGTTTTAAATTCATTTTAAAACCAGGAACTTGGAAGTTTTACTTTAATCGTATATCCCCCATATTACGACCTATTTGAGCAAAAATTTAAATTATATGACCCCCTCCATAAATTAAGTGCGCCTATGTGCCAAGCACAAGCCAAAAAAGGGTTCTTTCTTTTTCTAACACATCATGAAATATTAAGATTGGCTATCTGAGCGCTCCATTTTAACAGTGAAAAATGGAAGAGCAATCGGTACCAATAAATTATTGCTAAACTCATTTGATGCTTTAGAAGTCTCCTAAAAATCGGACGACTCTGTCCCTGATGTTGACAATGCGGTTCATTACCCTGTCGAATTTTTAAGTTCTTTGAATCTAGCAGGGATTCCGCAGCATAATCTGTCTCTTAAGATTGGAGCACCCGAAATGTTATTGCGAAATTTAGGTCCCCCAAAGTTATGCAATGGGACAGGATTGCAGATAGGTCTTCATTAGAATGTAATCGAAGCAACAGTACTTTCGGAATCCGCGAAGGGGAAAACAGGATTCTGTTAATACCGTCCGGTCTGCCGTTTCAGTTTAAGAGGCTACAATTCCCTCTTAATGTTTGCTTTAAAATAACTATAAATTAATCGCAGGGGCAGACTTGGAAGCTGGCTGGACTAGATCTTAGAGAAGATTGCTTTTCTCATTAGCTCTGCCAGTAGTCTTATTCTCGATCCTTAAGTATCTTCTAAAAATTTTGTTTATACAGAAGTTTTAAAGTAATCATATTTAAAAAAACGCGACAATTTTTCTGGAAATAAGAAAGTCCTGACAACCGTACTCCAAACTAATCTTAAGCGAACGAAGTTGCTTCGGGAATAGCTAGTCGCCTTATAAGTGTCTGGCGCTCACATCTTTAAAGATTTAGGAAAAGTTTAAATGTAATTTTGTTGTAATTAAAAATACCTATCAAAATGTAGAAGAAATTTTTTTAATCGGAATATTCATTAAAACGTTTTGAGCAAAAACTGATATTGCTCATCTCCATCTTCCTCGCACTCCCATCAGCTGAGTAACGAGTATATGATAATCCAAGTCCTCGAAGTCTCTTGTTTTAATACATGATTATCAAAAGTTTTTTTTTTAAGTTTTTAATCCGAATCTCATACATATAACTTGTTTGGCACACGGTTTAAACTTAATAGCTAAAAAAGTAGAACACCAGAACCAATAAATACCAGATGGGGTATAGTTAACATAACTTTGTGAAGATAACATGTAGGGTATGACAGAAGTAAGACAATAAAATCTTAAAAGGTAAGCACTGTACTGACAACAAAATGTTATGCTCTTGGTACGCAAAAAGCAACACCCATCGATTAAAAAAAAAATGTTTTACAACGATTGTCGAAAATTGGATGGAAACGAATTTTCAAATCTATTGGACAAAATCTATCTTAGCTTATATCTGACCAGCCTAGAAAAGAGAATGTAATAAAAATCGACAAAGATATAATTTTGTTCCTTTTAATTTCCATTTAATTTTCCGACCGTTCCTATGGCAGCTGTAATAAGTGATCAGATTTTTTTATATTTAATTAGAAATTCAGAAATATTTTAAAAATAATGTTCCTTATACCCTGTTCCCAGAGAGCACCATCCACCTTCCCCCATCTCTTTGACGGATGTTTCATAGGAATTTTCTGTTCAAAAATTATTCCAGTTACTCCCCCATCCAAAACTATCGTTCCGAATCCAACCGTTCCTAGGCGATATTACGCCGATAGTTTTCACTGTCAGTGAAAAGCAAAAAAAAAGAAATAAAGGCGACGAAAAATCAGGAAAATGGAAGCAGAAGCCGGTAGGTCAATATTATTTTGATAATATTTATGTGTAATAATACTTGTAGCCAACACAGAGCGTTCGTGGGATCTCTACCAACACATCAGAAATATCTGCAATCTCTGCCAGCGGTGTCTCTTCTGCAAAGCGTGCATAGCAAGACCATCATGCCGAGCTTGTAGAGATCGCTCGGGAGAGACTAGAGCTCACAAGGGAGCAGCAGAATTCCTACGACGAGCATCAAAAAAACCAAACCGCAATCCTTGAACGAATTGCAAGAAGCCAGGAAAAATTCCAATCCGAACTACTTAAGTTCTTGAGGGAATCAAAATAAAATTGTATTCAAATATTTTTAAAATAATAAAATAAATTATTTTACTTAAATGGAAGCAAAAATTTATGTCTCAATATTTTATTGGTTTCTGTTTAAACAGTAATTTGCAATAGCTGATCTTATTTGTTCAGGTTGAAATCTCCGGACATATTAATTTGATTTGGCTGCTCTCTTAAGTTGGTGCCTGTCAGATTCCAATTTTCATTTACAGCGCTGTTGTGTTTATTAAGAATGTTGTGCAATATGCAACAAGCTAAAATGAACACATTATTGTATTGGCTATCAAGTCATTTCCCAATGAAGCAAAACCTTTAAGTGCCCAAATGCGTTTTCTACAACTCGTCTAGCCTTTGACAAAATATAATTAAAACATCGCTGTTCCAAAGATGCGGTCGTGGAAAATGGGTATGGTTTCATCAGAGTTTGGGAGAATCGAAAAGCCGAGTCTCCAATAAGTACAATACACACAAAAAAAAAACTTGGTAAAATCAACTGTAATAATTGTCAATCAGGCCCCAACCACAAAAAATAGTCAATTCTACTAAGTAAACAGTTACTTTTACAACAACAAATACACACAATTAGCAAAGACACACACACACCTATATCCATGACAAAATTGACAATTTTTTGTGGTTGGGGTCTTTTTGACAATTTTTTTTTTTGTGTGTAGGAACATGATTGCCACAGATGTCTCTAGATTTTTCTCGAAGGATCGGGGATAAAGCAATGTTCCTTGCCGGGCTAGACTTTTGAAAAATCGTGGAGTCAATTCATCGCCCTGCAGAGCCGATGTTCACATAGCTGAATCTGTATCTGTAGTAAATTTCAAATATTTATAAGATACTTAAGAGAAGGTAACTTGCCTGTAGTCTACGAGAGCAAATAATACCGTTGAGTACTTTGTAGTTATGATAGTCGACTGCTTCTGCTGCTGGCGGTTTTATTTCGATGTGGCACCCATCTAAAAATATATATTTTTTTAACACATATTAAGAAGATAAGTTAAAATTTATTTCTTACCAATTGCACCGAGACATTGAGGAAACCCAATTTCTTCAAACCCCTAACTCACTCCTCCACTTTTTCAGGAGTAAGGTAATTGGGAGACATATATTTGCTTGCAAACTCCGCGATGACTGCCCGACAAAATTAATGGAGAATTTTAAAGACAGTGTTGTGTGCAACTCCAAAAATCCTTGCAACAGTCCGATACTCCGCAGAGGGACCTAAAGTGTACAAGGCAATACCAATCCGCTTTTCAAGAGGAATCGCGTCTCGCTAGTTGGTATTCCTCTTCCGCAAAACTTCTAGTCGACCCACCAAAAATAATAAGGTTCCCTTCTCCATCCGAAAGCTCTCCTTAATAAATGAGTCGCTGTTTTCGGGAACATCCTTTAAAACCTGCCTTATTTATTGGTATTTCTTACCTTCATCCACACTCTTTTAGATTTGAAAGCCGAAAACCACCTGAACATTTCCAATTTGGCGGTTTGGACTTAACCGCCACCATTAGCTACTGCAACATCAAGCTTTGTTCTTGGACCACAGTCCTAATCATTGTCGAATTATCCATTCTTGCCCCTCGGAATTTTAATAAATTCAATAGAATATTTGTAATTAGTAGCTATAATAAAGGCTATTTCACATTTCTTTCATGGTTTAAAAAGGAAATCACACACACCAGGGGTTTTCTCAAAAGTAAACTGAATACATTCACTTTCTATCCCAGATTTCTGGTAACAGAACACATAAAACAGGTCTTTGAGTAGGCAAAAGGTTTCAATTGTTACCTGCATTGTCACCAAAAAACAACCTCACATCTAGCCAACAATAAAAAAATCCTTGAATCCTTGAATACTCATATTATAGCCTTAAAAAGGTTTCAATCCTTCAGAGAGAGGGTGACACCCTCTGGATTGGATTTTCTGTAAAATAAGTATAAAACATGGACTGCGAAATTAATAATTTAGTGGTAACCATTCTAACTTAAAATATAATATTTAGTTGTAATCAAAAATATTCAGGGTAACCTGGACTTGATAGAGTGTTGAGATCAAATGATATTTAAATGATAAGGAAAATTCTTTACAATTATTTTATTCGTTTTAGTACAATCCGTGCACAATGGGTTGATAGGTAAGAACTTTACATCACGCGATTTTGAAAATTTTTTGCATATTTTTCCGCAGAAGGGGGGGGGGAGATTGAGAGATAGACATACGGGCGCTTTACCATCCCACTAGCGCCACCTGGTGTTAGCCGGGTTTCAAACCTTTAGCCGAGTTTCAAACCCGGTTCGCGTCTAGGGAATATGTGCGCCACCTGGAATTAGTCGAGTTCCAAACCCGGTTCGCGTCTAGGGAATATGTGCGCCACCTGGAATTAGTCGAGTTCCAAACCCGGTTCGCGTCTAGGGAATATGTGCGCCACCTGGATTTAGTCGAGTTCCAAACCCGGTTCGAGTCTAGGGGAAATGTACGATTTGTATGTAAAATAAAAGCTAATGTAATTAAAAGCAGTGTCCTTAAAAATCTACTGTATGTCTATCTCTCAATCTCCCCCCCCCTTCTGCGGAAAAATATGCAAAAAATTTTCAAAATCGCGTGATGTAAAGTTCTTACCTATCAACCCATTGTGCACGGATTGTACTAAAACGAATAAAATAATTGTAAAGAATTTTCCTTATCATTTAAATATCATTTGATCTCAACACTCTATCAAGTCCAGGTTACCCTGAATATTTTTGATTACAACTAAATATTATATTTTAAGTTAGAATGGTTACCACTAAATTATTAATTTCGCAGTCCATGTTTTATACTTATTTTACAGAAAATCCAATCCAGAGGGTGTCACCCTCTCTCTGAAGGATTGAAACCTTTTTAAGGCTATAATATGAGTATTCAAGGATTCAAGGATTTTTTTATTGTTGGCTAGATGTGAGGTTGTTTTTTGGTGACAATGCAGGTAACAATTGAAACCTTTTGCCTACTCAAAGACCTGTTTTATGTGTTCTGTTACCAGAAATCTGGGATAGAAAGTGAATGTATTCAGTTTACTTTTGAGAAAACCCCTGGTGTGTGTGATTTCCTTTTTAAACCATGAAAGAAATGTGAAATAGCCTTTATTATAGCTACTTTCAGCTAAAGTTGTATTGGTCAGAATAACCTGAGAGTATAGGTTTGAACCTGTTACAATCTTTACAAGATCCTCCCCCAACCAACCAATATCGGATATTTCTTTAGAACCCATAGCTACTTTCAGCTATTGTTGTATTGGACAAAATAACCTGAGAGTACAGGTTGTCAAACCTGTTAGCAATAATATGAAATCTTTACAAATCTTTTGAACCCACCCAAGTAAACAAGAACACCTGGACATACACACCCCTGTTGAGTCGCCATCACAGATCTTTTCCACCCTTACACATGCACACACCCACACACACACACAAACACACACACACACACACACACAAACCATCATAAACCAATCAACGTGAATTTAGGAAAACATGGTTTGAACATTCGACTACTCAATATTTAAAATTAGTTCTTTGATGCAAAGGAATACTGAAACATCGTCGGTTTTCTAACTCCAATTTTTTTCCGATTTAATTTGATTTATTTGACAATTTTTATAATGTTGTCTGTGCAGTGCGATATTTGCAACGAGTTTGTAAACGTGTCGGTGTTCGAGTCCCATTATGAGGGGTGTTCGAAAAACCCTAATGAAAAAGTACGTGAAATAACAATTATTTGTGACTTATGTCAAAAAAGTTTGGAAAGTTCCAAATTTGACGAACATTATAAAAAGTGTGACGGGCCGAATAATGCATTCGAACTATTGATGAATGTGCAGAATCATGTGGATGAACAGCCTTCTACGTCAAGGGCCGCTGCTAAAAGGAATGCAATGAACTCCACCAATAAAAGCCAGGAAAAAGGGATTAAGCCCCAGAAAAAAATGTTATGTGAGTTGTGTGAAGAAGTTTACCCTGAATCGGGATATCTTAAGCATGCTACTACATCTGAGAATCATAAGAGTTTTATAAAAGCATTTGATGAGCAATATAAAAAGTGTGATTGGGCGAATAATGCGTCCAAACTATTGATGAATGAGCAGAATCATGTGGATGAACAACCTTCAACGTCAAATGCCGCTGCTAAAAGGAAAAGGAATGCAATGGACTCCACAAAAAAAAGCATGGAAAAAAGGATTAAGACACAGGAAAAAAAGCTATGTGAGTTGTGTGGTGATGTTTACCCTGAATCGGGATATCTTAAGCATATAACATCTGAGAAGCATAAGAGTGCAATAGTGAGGTATAAAAATGTCGAAATAATTGAGATGGCTTCGAATAGTGAATTTCCAATAAAGTCATATCGAGTGCAGGCTCCGGGAACGGAATGCATTGATATTAAAGACTTCTATAATAAATGTCAAGCTAATATTTTAAAAATCCTGACTAGTTGGAGTGAAGAATACATTTCTATTAAATTTAGTATAAAAGTTTATGGATTGTATGTAAAATTCACAGATGAAGGTAGTTGTGTTGAAACACTAAAGCATTTTTCAACTGCTTACATATCAGTTTATGATGGATTTGATTTAGTCCCACTCATTGATAGTGCTATGGACTATTTATCAAATGCATGCAGTGAGTTTCAGGAGAGAGACTCAGGATGGGCCATAAAGGCTTTTAAATATTTTGAGATTTTAGTAATAAAATTAGAGCACGTCCCTGTTAAAGGATTTATTCCCGCTCCACCTCCAATTAAGGCAAAAAACGCACTTATTAATGTAAACAATTATGATAACTACTGCTTTAAGTGGTGTTTGCTCGCCTCGATTGCTTATAAAAATCACCTGACGACAATTTTTATAACAGACAGACAGCGCAGTGCTGCTAGAGAGAATTTACAATATCCAAAAAAATATAGTGGATTTGCAATTTCACAAGATGTAATTTGTTACAAAGGAGTGGAATTAAACTTTACCGGAATAGAGTTTCCGATAACAACAAATGGTATAAAGAAGTTTGAGAAACAAAATCAGACCTACAGCATCAATGTTTACGGAATTGATTATAACAGGAATCTGATTATTGGTCCTATTGTAAGAAGTGGAAATAGATCAAGAGCAAATCATATTAACTTGTTGAACATTGAAGATGGAAAAAACAGGCATTATGCCTATATAACAAGTATGAAAAAGTTATGCTACTCGCAGTATACAAAGTCGAGATCTGCTGCACATTTTTGTGAGGATTGTTTACAATTCATAACAAGTACAAATACTACACATGCCACAAAGGAGTGCGGAAAAGTTGCATCTGAATATCCTAAGCCCAACGAAACTACGGAATTTACAAATTTTTATAAAAAACTATCACCACCTGTTGTAATATATGCGGACATTGAAGCTGTGTTGAGGAGTTACCATACTGTTAAAAACACGGCAACAGTCTCATCAACTACAAAAGAAAAGGAACACATTGCCTGCGCGGTATCATTCTACGAGGTACATAAGTACAACCCATCTTTAAATAACCAATGGACCTACGACGGTAATTATAAACAGTTATAAAGTTATATATTATATATTTATTTATTTATATATTTTCTTCTTAAAGGTCCAGACTGTATTCAAAAATTTTGTAAAGCCCTTAAAGACACAACTTTGAGGCTTTATAATCGGTACTGGGGTAGCCATCCAGAGACAGCCCGGGAGTTGGAAGCATGGGAGGAGTACGCCCAGGAGAATGAAACTTGCTGCGCCTGTGAACTCCCAATACTAGATTTAGCCGGTAAATACTATAATCAATTTACGGGTTGCTACATGGGGCCAATTCATAAAAAATGTCAATCTTATTATAAGCTGAACCATGCATTTTTCCCGGTAGTTTTTCATAACCTTTCACGATATGATATTCATTTATTTATAAGAGAATTAGGTGACAATTTAAAGCCAATACCCTGTAATAAGGAGCTTTATATTTCATTATCGCAAACGATTAGAATAAACAACAGCATGCAATATAAAATTCAATTCATTGATTCAAATCGATTTTTAAATTCAAGCTTGGAAAAACTGGCTAGCTATATGGACAATTCAAGTTTTAAGCTATTAAACAAAAAATTTCAGGGGGAAAAATTTGATCAAATGAGGCGAAAGGGAGTATTTCCGTATGACTTCCTAGATAGTTTTGATAAATTTAATGAAACAGCGCTTCCACCAATTCAATATTTTTTCAATTCTCTCACTGATCAGGAATGTTCTGTAGAGGATTACGAGTTTGCCCAGAAGGTCTGGTCAACATTTAAGTGTAGAAATATAAAAGATTATTTAAAGTTATACTTAGAATCCGACGTAATGATTTTAGCAGATGTTTTCGAAAACTTTAGAAAGATATGTTTACAGATATATAAGCTAGATCCCGTAAATTATGTAACAGCCCCATCAATTTCATGGGATGCAATGTTGAAATTTACTCGAGTAAAACTAACATTAATAAGTGATCCCAACATGTACAATTTTATAAAAAGATCTATACGAGGGGGTTTGACTCAATGCACCCAACGAATTTCAAATGCAAATAATATATATATGAGAGATTTTGATAATAAAAAACCTTCTAATTTCTTAGCATACATTGATGCTAACAATTTATACGGATGGGCAATGAGTCAACCCCTTCCACTATCAAATTTTAAATTTTTAAATGATCAGGAAATTAAGCAGTTTAACTTATTAAATATCCCAGAAAATACCGATACAGGGTATATGTTAGAAGTAGACCTGGAATATCCAGTTGAGCTGCATAACGCTCATAATTCTTTACCCTTCTGTCCTGAAAGTAAAATACCTTTAGGTTCAAAAACACCTAAGCTAATAGCAGATTTAACAAATAAGGAAAATTATATATTACATTTAAAATATCTGCAATTATGTATTCAGCACGGGCTTAAAGTAAAAAAAATTCATAGGATACTTTCATTCACGGAATCTAGATGGTTAAAGCCGTACATTGATCTTAATACAAAACACCGAAAATTAGCAAAAAACGAATTCGAAAAAAATTTTTTTAAATTAATGAATAACGCTGTTTACGGAAAAACAATGGAGAACGTAGCAAAACGCCGGGACATAGTTCTTATATCCCATTATCATTCAAGACAAAATTCACCAGGGTTTAGACAACGTATAGCTGGCCACAATTTCCATAGCGTAGAACTGTTTGGACCCAACTTAGCTGCAATTGAATCTACACAGACTATTATTCGTTATGATAAACCTATATATATTGGATCTAGTGTATTAGAGTTATCAAAATGGTTGATGTATGATTATTTCTATAATTTTCTTGCTGTAAAGTGTCCTTCGTTAAGAATAATTTATATGGATACGGATTCATTTATACTATCGTCTAAAGAAGACTTTTACTCGTTAATCAAAGAAAACCCAGACCGTTTTGACACATCCAACTTTAAACCTAATAATAAATATAATATTATACCTGCTAATAATAAAGAACTGGGTCTAATGAAAGACGAGAACGCAGGGCAAGTTATGACGTCCTTTGCTGGTTTAAAGGCCAAGGCCTACTCAATTCTAGTGGAAAAGGATTTATATCTAGTGGGAAAGGATAGTAAACAAAGTCAATATGAAAGTATTAAAAAGATAAAGGGTGTGAAAAAGTCTGTTGTAAATAAATTATCTCATTCTGATTATATTGAATGTATTAAACAAAAGAAGACTTATTATGGTGAGCAGCGAACCATTAGAAGTAGAGCACAT